>CAEGAF010126938.1:0-16479 GCA_903067075.1 Micropoecilia bifurca
GTGTGTGTGTGTGTGTGTGTGTGTGTGTGTGTGTGTGTGTGTGTGTGTGTGTGTGTGTGTGTGTGTGTGTGTGTGTGCCTTAGAGAGAGAGAAAAAGAGAGAGAGGGAGACACAGGAGAAAACGAGAAAGTACGGGAAGAGGGAGAAATTGAAAGAAGCTGAACATATTTGGCTGATTTTTTGAGAATAATGCAAAGATAAGCTGCTAACACCTGGGAGCACGTGACCTGGGAGCAAGACAAACACGGAAAAGTCACTTTAAGCTGCTTTTAAATGTCTCCCAAAACATTGTCCAGTGACAAGAAGCTGAGTGACTTTCCAAAGGTTCCCCACCCAGCATGGCCACGCTAAATATCTGGACAAGTGAGACAGACACCCCGGCGCTTCCGGCCCTTCCTGCATGAGTGCCATTAGCTGTTTACAGAGACTACTTTCCCAACAGAATAGTAAAAGAAGAATTTGCAGGGCCTGGGATCCACAAAACACAGCGACTACATACAGTTCTCATTCTGTGGTCCATAGAATCCTTCCTGGAAAAAGATCTGTCTTTATTACATCAGGTTTCATGTTGATTCATGCAGTCTGAAGTTTAAGATTTGACTAGTCAGAGCGGCAAAGGTGTGATTCTGTTAGGACACGACACCACTTCATTTTTTACAAACAGTTAGATGGGACAGACACAATCCAGCCCCTCTCTTCCATTCCCACATAAAGGAAGTGAAGGGGAGGGAAAGAAGGGCAAGCGTTATCACCGTGGAGAAAGTGTCGTCATGGCGGTTCTGCTCTGACCCTGCTGACTCGCCAATTCCTTTACATGAGATCATTTTGGACAGCTGACCTCAATATCACTGTGCTCTGAGGATGAAACAGATCCAGTGGAACTTCTTAGTCCCTGTGCCCTGCTGCCAAAATATTAGCAGGATGCACATTTACAGTCCCCCCCCAGCACAAACATTAACAGGAATTAAAGGAATTCCCAGAATAAAGTGAGTCCTTCAACTTCCTGTGCCATGGTTATACTCAGTATAAAGTAAAAAAAAAAAAAAAAAAACTATTTTTATAGTTGTGAACAGGACAGGCAAACTGCCATAGTACATTTCCGGCTTGTACTTAAAATTACAACATGCAATCATAATGGAGAAAAACAATTTTGTAACAAATGTTTAGGCGGAAGTTCTGCACTACTTTATCATTAGTGGAGAAGCCGTCTGGTAAAATCAGGCATAAACATGTGTCAGAATTACATGTAATTATAGTTGGAAAAACTTCCGCATGAGAGCATGAATCACCTCTGCAGCTGGCTGGCGTGGCAGGAGAAAAAACAGTACCCTGCTATCCTCACCTTCAAAACTGCAGAGGGGGAGGGGTGCAAGCCAAGGGAGACGTGCTGTCTAAAGAAGACAGACAGTCTCATACGAAGTCAGAGCGGCCAGCTTGCTGGTCCTCTGTTGGATTATCTAAAGAGCCACCGACGGATATGTGTAATCAGCCCCATCCCCATGTTTCTCTCTCACTCTCTGCCTCTCTGGCTAATGTCTCCGCCTGATTCGATTGAGGCAATTAGGCAGTAATCTATAGAGCTAGGGAGTGATGGAAACATTTCCCACTGTCCTCCTCATGTTTCTCAGAGCTGCTATAATTAGCTAACTTTGTTTCTCATTAAACATCAAAGGAGTATTTACATACCCAGATCCAATTTGGCTCTATGGAGCCCAGCCCATTTAAATCATTGTGAAATCCTGAAACATGTCTTTAAACATAGCAATGAGGGAGCTGCAATTTACCATTAATTCAATCAGAGACGTATTTAAAGAAGTAAGACACAATGGATCTTGAGGGTCCAGAGTACAAGTAGTTCAAGACAAACAGGCAAATTTGTGTTCAGAAACCAGCTTGGATGGTAAGTTTAAATCAGAGGGTTGTTGGAGAAACATTAACTTTATAAACGGTCTGTGTTAAATGTAATTTGTATTCACCCAGTTTTTTACAGAAATGCAGACATCCGTTGTTCTAACCTGAGTGTTTTATGTTGCATAATGAATAGAAGTCCACCAGATTTGAATTCCTAGAGTATACAAGATACACTAAACTAAGACATAATGTACCTTCTCAACATCCATCCCAGCAACTCAAACCTAATCTCTTCTGACTATAGATGAGACACATTGTGGTGTGCTGGACATACGCACATTATGCATACGGTGAATGGACATTGAATATCCAGACTATTTCCTGCTTTGCAGTACTAGATTTCCAAACTTCCTAAGCATACCTCAAAATGACTTGACTCAAAATATATACATCCACATATAAATATGTAAATTAGCCCCACCTCTGACATCATGGTTGTCAAGGCGGCAGCTGCTCACCCTTAATTCCTCTTAAACATACTCCATCTTTGATGGGACAAGTATAACAAAGATTTGCACCACATCAGCTACTGATATGTTGCTAATGTTAAACAAATAGCCGCATTAGTTCCGCACGTCTATGAGACTGGTTAACTAAATGTGTTTTATGAGCAAAATTTAGGTTGTCTTAATTGCCTTCTAAGACTGTTCCCAAGATTCTTGTTTAAAGAGAATAACCAAGGGATAGACGGGACATTTTGTTCATAATTAAAAAGGTGCAACCCCTAAAACTTTGATGTTTTTGTATCTTAGCCAGTTGTTAGCATGGTTGCCTCCTAGCAAGGACGTCCCAATGAAACAGCCTTGAGTTTGCACGTGCGTGCACGGGGGCATGTTCTCCCCGTGCATGCTTGAGTTTTCTCCAGCTATTCTGGCTGCAACTCAAAGTTCAAAAGCATGAATGTAATGATGACTGCTCACTCTAAATTGCCGAAAGGTATGAGTGCAAACATGAATGGTTGTTTGTCCTGTGTGTCACTCACTGGTCACTGGAGATAGGCTCCAACACCCTCATGACCCTGGAAGAAGTGAGCAGACAGTGGTAACCTCATACCAACAGATTCCCACATTGAGCACACATAAACAGAAAGGTAGAGGCAGTAATGGAGAGCCCAGGTAATTCAAAGGCACCATATTTCTCTCAGACATAAAAAGGCAAATATGTCTATGTGAAATGTAAATAATGCCCCAGAACAAAGTCGTTACTTATTAAGCAACTTGAATCTCACAGAGCAACTCAACATCACACAAAACTAGTCACCAAGATTGATGGTGTTAATGCTAGCAGGCGCAGCCCAAACACCTAGCATGAACTCGGTGAATGAAAGAGATGTAGCAACACCACCAACGCAATTTCAGCTTGATTTCAATTCACATATCATTTCAAATTAGGATCACATGTAATGGTCTCAGCATGGATAAACACTATTAAAGAGAATTTCACTAAGGTGCAGTTCCCATGATAGCTTGGCTTACAATGTTTGGCAAGTCCAACGTAATTTTACACATATTTAATAGTCAGTTGCAACCTGTTGATGTGGAATAAATATTTAAAGTTTTAAAATATTTACTTGGTTTTATTGTTCTACTATTACAAATGTAGAAATAATTTAATGTATAATTATGTATGTAATTTAATTGGTATCTTGTTTCATGTCACACAATAACATTTGAATGGTTTTGATTAATGTACAGTTTCTTGTTTTTAATTTGTTCTGTTAAGTGTGTGTGTTTATTGAATAGTCAGTCTTATAATAAGCACTTGAACATGCATTTCATAATTTAATAAGAAGGTGACCCAAATGCTTTTACATATTTAAACATGTTTGCTGGTCCTCTCAATGCTTTCTCATTTAATTAGTTACATTTTGGAAATTGTAACTGAGTTGCTTTTTCAAAGAATTAACTTCATTTCATAGCTAATTACTTTTTAAAGTAATTTATCCCACGGTGCCCAAGATTTATCTAAATCTGTTATTGTTTGGGTACAATGAGTAAATAGGCAACACTGTAGCCAGTTTTGAAAAAAAAAAACAAAAAAAAAAACAAAAAAAAACACAAATTCAATTAGCTGAATTCCAGCCAGACAAAATTTACTTAGTTGTGCTTTAGCAGTAATTTGAGCTTCCGAAAACAGACACGTTCTCAGTAAAAAATCTCTTTTTAACCATTACCTGGTAAAGGTCATGAAAATTACTTTAAAAGTTATTGGTTGCCACAACATTCAGATCAGACCTGCCTGTGGTTCCCTCTCATGAGGTCTGACAAAATGAAAATGTTCAAACTCATGCATTGTGCAATAAAATCATAGCTCCTGCGGTTATGATTTCACCCTCAAATGAAGCAATGAAAAAAAAAAGTGTAGATGAGCAGGCTGATTATTAGTGGAATGCACAAGTAAACAGTATGAGGGGCAGGGCTGCATGTAGAAGACCAGATGGGCTGGCAGGGGGGCTTTTCCTGGGAAAAAGCTGTGCAAGCCCCCCTCCTCTTCTGTTCCCCTCTGTGTGCAGGACTGCAGCTAGCCTGGCTTGAGCAGCAGAGGGTTAACTGCAATGCCTAGTAGCAGGCATGAAAAAAAGTGAAACAATAAAATAATGGCAGTGAGTGAATGCTCAAAGGCAGGGGGCACAGTGGGTGTGGGAGTGAGGGGGTCTCGCCATAGGCTCCTGCAGATGTTGCTGGGCTTCTGGGGGTCACACAATCATGCGTATAAGCATTCCTGATAGAGGGAGCTTGGATTAGGGAGCTGAATGCCTTTCTCAACTCTGTCAGAGTTTGAACATGCCGGAGAAGCCAAGAGGAGGCAGAGAAATCCCAGAAATGTGGAAAAGTGGAAATGTGCTGAGGAAAGGTGAGAACAGGAGTGTAGAAGAAGAAACGCAAACTGAACGAGCAACCACAACGCCAAAGTTAAAAAAGAGAGGAGGGGATAAAACGGCAAACAATGAGTACGACTGACAAAGAAATTGAGCAAAAAGGGTTTGAAAAGATAATTAAACAGTTCAACAAACAGACAGCAAGGAGAAATGAAGCAGATGATAATGTCGTAGGTTTGCAAGGGGAGTGCGTTTGAAACGAACATTTCTATTTGTAGCTGAATGAGCAAAGACAAAACAGCGTGTTTCTTCTTTGTATGTCTGCGTGAGAGAGAGAGAGAGAAAGAGTGAGAGACACAGAGAGAGATGAGACAAAAGCTTTTCAGAGTGGATGTATGCTGTTCTGTCCCTTTTTTCCCAGGACAGAGGTCTGGAGAGGCCTCATATTTCTAGCTGCTGTCAGGCCAGGGTGAGAGGCAGAGGCAGAAAGGGGCAGCTGTTTTCTAGAAGGTAGCCCTTCCCCACACATGGCCTTTGATCCACTTTGGTTTCTTTGGCCAAACAATCTCCCATCCCCCTATCTCATATTTATAAGTATACATAGGAATGTATTTATGCGATAGCCTACGTCAAACGAAAGTATAGTTAATGCAGAAAGGCACACAAGTGGTGGCAAAACGTGGAACCAACTCTGAAACTTAGGTGGTAAACCAAACTGAGAAGAAACACGAAACCAGAGCTTTGTTCTCTTCCCCTCTCTTTGTTTTAGACAAGACAAATAATTTCTCTGGAATGCAGCTGGGCTGGTATCTGCTGCTATGTTTTCAACACTTTTTAGAGCATAATGGGGAATAAAGAAACCATTGTAGAACAGGAGCTCTTATTATGCTTAGCTCTTCTCCAACGACTACTTCCCTAAGTAGTAAAGGAGTGAGATTAACTGCAGATATTTGTTTCATTTTATTTTGATGGAAGAAGATTAAAAAGCAAAAATGAAGGGGCAAGTAAGGAAATGCATAAGTGGTTAAAAAAATTGCCCAGATTTGGCAGTTTTATACCCAAACAGATTGATTATAAAGACAGACTTTGGCTGTCATTTTTAAATAGCAGTCTAAATCAGAAAGTTCTGCTTGCCCGAATACTGACAAACTTAATCACCGGTTCAACAAACAAAAATCTTACAGAAACGTCAAAATGTTTTGTTCCAAAATGTGATTTCATTTTCAACTTTCATCTTTGACCTCCAGATTCAGTCCAAGCATAAAACAAATCCACGCTTTTAATTCCCCTTTATTTCAAACTCTTACTGCACGCAGTCATATCATCACGCTGGTTCCAGCAGAAAGGAGTAATAACTAAAAAGGTCCAAGCTCATCGGTTTTCTAACTCGACAAACAAAAAAAATTATTGGAAAATAAACAAACACACCAGTCACACTAATGGCAAACACAAATTTTCATATGTGACAGTCGAGGCAGGTGAACCTTTGTCCCCCATCCAGCGACTATCCGTCACTCTACAAGTTAATATTTGCTTCTGCCTGCTCATAAATTTGCATCGCATTAGAACCTGACCTAAATGCATTTTTTATCACCCAAAGTAATTAGCTGAGCATTAGTTGTAAGCGAGAGTGAGAGGACTGCGAGGCTGAAGCCTCCCTAAATGGGTGGTGGCTAGCCCAAAGCTGCAGGCAGGATGGCTAGGAGTGAAGCGGAGCTCAGCCACCAGATAAAAGAGGAAGTAAACATGGCCAGAGTGCTGCCTCTTTAATCTGCTACATTAACTCCAGCACTACAAGGGGAGGAGCCAGCAAGCAGGCAAACAGCACAGCCACATAAAAGGGGAGTGTCAATGAGGGGGTAATAAGGAAAGACAATGAGTAAACAAGCAGGGGAAGTCCAGGCCCGGTGTGCTAGAAACTCCCTGCCTCTCAGTGCGTGGCACACACAAAGACCCCGCTGTAATTAGCCACCCCAATAGGTTGTTTAGCATTTGCATATAAATACCCTCACAGGCAAACGCTAAACACGCTGACACAAGCCATGCCAAAAACAGACGTTCGCCACACCTCTACCCCTCCAGGAGGTCTCAGGGGTCCACTTATGCAGGGGATGCCCCCTCCTTCCGCTTGTACCCACTACAGGCAAGCTGGCATCTATTTAAAAAAGAAAAAGAAAAAAAAAACAACAAAAAAAGGCACACCAGAGTGCAGCGGCTCAGTTCTTGTTTCTAGAGGGATTGTGAAACACTGCAGCCAGGCTTCCTGTTGAATGCCCACATACCCATCTGTCATGTGAAAGTGCATTTTCCCCAGACCACACGGTGCAACGAGACAGTGCAGCTGGCAGTTTGCTGTTTTATACATATGTGTTAAAAAGTAAGAGGTATATGACGAAGGACTCCTGATGATTTGAAAACCTCCAGCCTAACATCTGTGCACGTGTGCATAACGAGCAACGAGCAAAGCAATGGGGTCCGTGAGAAATAAAAGTCGGGTCTTGATCAGGATCAAAACGTAAGGGCTCGTTTAATTGCACCCCGCCAGGTGGAAAACAGGAGAAGACCGAGATGACGGCTGCAACCAGTAACCAATTAACTCCTGTTTTCAGATGTTGTGTGCGTTTCAGGATTCATCAACCTCCTCTCCCGCCTGTTGTTTTCATGAGTGAAACGTGAGAAAACTTAAAGAAAGGAAGGAAGTGATGAGACTGGTGCCTGCCCTCCCCCTGCCCTGACCACCTCCCTCCTCCTTTTCTCTCCCTCCCTACAAAACCCAGATTCTCTCCAGTGTAAACAAAGACTGTGTAATCCACACACTCGTCCTGCTCCTGGCACCGCTAGGAGTGAGAAAGCGGAGGGCTCCTGCAGCATACGAGGGCTGCTTCCTGTGTTAATACTCAGCACGGAGAGCAACTTTACCGGCGCTGCTTGCATGCAGTAGGGTCTCACTGAGCTCTGCGCTTGGCACAGGAAGACCTCAGAACGAAGAGCTGTCGTTTTTATGCCTTCGACCACAAAGCTAAACACTCAATTCTCACCTGCCGTGTGGCCTGTTGTTCCCCATCAGGGCATGATCCAACATGAAGAAACACCTGGCTGAAACAAAAAAGCAAGCTGTAAGAGGAGCCTTTTATTTTTTTTTACCCCTCCTCCTATAATAAAAAAGCTTGTCTGACAAACAAGGATAACTAAATTGAGAAAACAGAATGCTCTTTTTATTTACTCTGCTGGTTCTGAGCTACCTACAATGGTTCAGAAGAGGGATGGGGGGGAGAGAGAAAAAAAAAGTGCTTTATGAGCAGATGTACAATGATAGCAGAGAGGAAGGAAAAAGCAGGGCATATCTGGTCAAAAGATTGGCACTTAGCACGCGAGGAGAGGAGAGAAACTGTTGAAACAGCCAGTATCCGTTTTGAGCCTCGCTCTTACCTCAGGTTGACTTCCTATGTGTGGTCAGTGAGCGTATTGTTTTATCGCTTCACTTGACAATACATATACACCACTTGTTACCACCTGGGTAAAACTGAAATGTCAAACGTTGAGCTTTGCTGGAAAATGTCGCCTTTAATTAAACCGAAACTGAGCCACAGCAGACTTGTGGCCATGCAGCAGGTGATGAGGTGATACAGGGGATGCTTTACACCCGAGCCGCCATAATAAATGTGCATAACGCTTTCTTGGGCATCTATTAGGCTCCCCATTCAGCAGAAGGAGGAGAGAAAAAAATAATAACAGTGTGGGCTAGCCGAGGGACTCCGTCCTCATTCATTAAACAGTAGGGGGAAAATGAACGCCATGGTGACCAGACAAGGCAGATGACGTCACAAAGCCGAGGTCACCAGTCTGTTGCGACCGTCTAGCCCCCAGTCGGCCCCTTGGGATCTCCCTCACCCCCTCCCCCGGCTTCAGCCTATTGGTCCAACCTAAGCTCTGTGGTCCTGGATATCAGAATGAAAACAGTCAAACTGTGCGGGGTGTCAGAAATGTATTAGTTCATTTTAATGAAACATCAGCTATGGGATGAATTACAGCCACTGGATAAATATATACATCTAATTTTTAAATCAATGTATTTTTGTGAGGAGAAGACGAGAGGATGCCTCATCCTCCTCCTCGGGCTACATACACAAATATCTGTGTTTTTGTGTTGCTGCATGGGAACCTTCTCCTCTCTAATCAATTTATTATGAGGAACTGAAGTCCTCATGTTTGTTCATTTAACACAGAGAAAATGAAAAACAACATTTGTTTCTTCTGGTACGGTGGGATCCAGCTTGAGAATCAGGCATGTTCTTGTGAGGGAAAGGAAAAGCAAGCGAGGATAGGGGGAGAGATTGAGGCACACAAGGAGGAAAAATAAAGACCCCCACCCACTCTCTCTCGGTATAAACATAAAGGTGTAATATAATGTGGCTTTGAGGAAATATGGCTTTAATTGCAGCAGGGCGTAACATTTAATACGGCCTGTATGACACCTGGCAAAAATGGTTTACGCTCCGGACGGTGCCAATTATAATTCAGCCAATGAGGAATCTTTCATAAATCCACCAACATGCTCACTGCAAGCACTAGATGCTTATTTGACAAGATGAGATGGGGCGGGATGGCGACAGGCACACATGCAGTATATCTTCTTTTTAATTACAATGTCTGCAGAGGTGGAACTCTGCTATAAACAATCATCTGTGCAATCAGACGCAAAAGCACTAACACTTAGCCTTATAGCAGCTCGTTCTAAAACCAAGAAACTGGATTATTTGGAGAACGTTGGTCTCCAAATGCTAATCTTAATTATTCTTTTTTTGAAACATACTCACGTAGACCAATAGCTTAAAGCTGGGGTCGTATAAATCTACAAATCATCCATCTTTTATTTGCCGGACATAGCAGTGGGAGATCCTCATTCAATTTTATAATGCCGATCTGGTGGTGGTGTCGGTCAGATCAGTGCAGATATTTACAGGCACTCATGAGAGCCAGAAACACTCCACTGAATATATATACGAGATTATCAGCATTCTGCTGAATTTAATCATAGAAATATTAAACATGTGCATTTTTCACAGGTATTATTTAAAAACGTAGCTTCCCCCAAAAAGACTGCAGGTGCTGACAGAACCATCGCATCTATCTTCTAATACAACCTGGTATAATCTTCTCTTATTATGTGTATTCTGTGTTTACTACAAAAGCAAATGAAATGAAATAAAACGCCGTTCAGATGTGTGTACGTCTCAGAAGGGATCCACTATTTGAGCCTATTCTCATGCGGACTAGCCTTGCAAGAGTAATATAGACATATAATAGCGAACACAAGGATGTACAGTATATGTAGGCATGCAGCGCATACACACTGCACAGCGATGCAGGAAAAGAGAAGAAATAAAGCAGCAGAAGCTGAAAGAGAGCACACTTCAGAGGACTATGGAGGCTGCAGCACTTAGAGGCCATTTTATTGCTTTGCTGTGGTCAAGTGAGGTGCACCGAGCTCAATTCCACCACAACAATGGCAAAGAGGGCCGCAGAGACAAAAGAGGGCTATCCTTGCTTCTTAACCCCTTCACTACTGGCAGATCAGTGGCCTACGACACTGAGCCAACAGCATCAGATGCCTCAGGGGAAGATAGTGGAGCAACAGCCACATCCTGCACAATCTACCTGCCTGAATACAGCAGCTCAAAAGTACACATAGCTACAACAGTTAGATTTTTGGTTTTTTTTTTACAAAAATTAAAATATATATTTAACAAAAATCCTAAAATAATCTATAAATATTTAGTAGAGGTCAGTGTGTTTTTGTGTGACCACCCAGAGACAGTAACAGAACCTCAGCTTCATACCAAAGCACATCACAGCCTTCTTCTCCACATCTCTCCACACATGCCCCTCCCAGTCTCCTTTTCTCTCCTCAAGCAGGGAACTACACATTTGCAAGTGAATTACTCTTTTTGTTGAGATTTTTGTGCGCGTGTTTAAGGGGGAAAAAAATTAAAAATTGGGAAACAGGGTGTGTGTGTGTGAGAGGGAGAAGGAGTGATCCTGCCATCGCCCTTTTCTTTTCTTCTCTCTATAATCCTGGGGAGGATAAGCTGTGAGGTACACAGAGAGGAAGTGCCACAGACCTGCTGGGGTCCAGCACATCCCAGCAGTGCATTCCTGCAGCCGTGGTTTATCAGACACACGGGGACGGGGAAAAACTGAACCAATTCAAACCACATTTGCTAAGACAAGTTTAAAATGGTAAATGGCCTGAATTTTGCAAAACACGCACACAAAAAAATGGTAACCCACCCAACATGAAATAATACAATCTATTTATCTATCTGCCTCATTGAAAATAATAAGCACCCACAGGTTGTGGCAGAGCAGTTATATAAATACTGCAAGTAAAATATTATTATTACTGCTTTTAATAGTTTTATTTTTTTTCCAAACAGACAAAATCTAATTGTAAACACACATATGCACACACACACATGCAAACCATGACATTGCAACACTGAGTGACCCACCAAAATATAATAGAGATTATCTAAAAAAACATGAACAATCTGACTGCAATTGCCCATCTTCTCCAAGACATATCCCATTTCTTACAAGTTTTACAAAGCAGTTTATATTTATATTCAGTCAGTCGAATCTGTCTCTCAGAAGACAAACACTATGTTTTTCTCAAAATATAAAAATCCAAATTCTTATTCCTTAAATTCATAAAGCAACAAATAACACGAAGCATGAAAGCAGGAGCAGCACAGCTGTGGCAGTGTCAATTTGTTAAAGCTGTCAGTCTCTCAAACAGCCATGCGCGCGTTGCTCGCACACACTTACATTTGGGTTACACAATGGAGATTTCACAGACACAGATAAACAATGCAAGGGCAGTTATCACTCCACAGAGCACAGTACCACATAGGAAGAGGAAGAGCATGACAAAGAAACAGGGGGAGGACAAAAAAGATGGCGTGTGTGTCGTCAGAGTCACAGGCCAGAGGGGGCCGCACATTGTTCGGCGGCTCGGAGTAGGGAGAAAGAGGCGACCTGGGCAGCCTCTGTCTAAGCGTCCTCCATGTTTTATGCATTCTGTCCTTTGTGATGATAAGCACCAGCGCGGAGGGTGGAATGTTGGCCTCCAGGGTCCAAAAAGAAGGGTGGGCTTATGGGGAGCAGCATGGGGGTAGAGGACGGGGAGGGTGGCCGGGATGCAGCTCCGTTTTAATTTCGCAGCCCTCAGAGCGTTCGCTGTCATCCCTGCCTGACCGGCATACTGGCATACGCAGCTTCCGCAGACACATCTCAGAGAACGAGAGCTAGCCGCTGCTCCTGCTGCTTCAAACAGGATGGAGTCAGCACACTGCTCTACTACAACACACACACACACACACACACACACACGCACGCGCGCGCATGCACTTTGAGAATGCTGCCAGTCATGGATGGACTTGCATCACACAGGAATTTGACACGCAGTCAGTAAAGCAAAACAGAAAAAAAACAACAAAAAAAACAAGAGTTTATAAGTACAATGATAGCAGTGTCTAAGAAAAAGCTTGGTTTGCAAGCATACTAATAAACCTATTCCAGTAGTAACATTCAACTCAAGGATACAAGAGCATATTATAATGTGTTTCTCTCAATGCAACAGCTTTAATTCATTGTAAGAAAAGAAACTGATTTTCTTTTTTTTAAATAAATATTTCACACATTGTTCAACCCCATTCTGTCACCTCGGCAGTATCCACGAGTGAAGGGTGGGAAAAAAAAGAAAGCATCTTTTGCTTTTAAGCTTCACCTGTGTTTCACATTACGACTAGTAGACAATCAGAATCTGGTTGCTGCATGACACCTAAATTCAGCTTTTTCCTGTAAGCTTGCCAAAATATTGATTAAAACCACAACTATGCCATGAGAAGACCTTGACATAGCACACTTAAAAGAAAACTGATTTACAATGTCGGCATACAAATAAATCCGGACATCGCTGCTGCACAGACACACACACAAAAACACACACAAGCGTGCGCGCGCTTGCGCATGCAGGCTGTGACACATGTGCATCTTCTCAGTCATAAATCTTGTCTACCACAATGATTTAACCAAGATTGTTAACACGATAACATGTTGTGAAAGAGCAAACCACAAGAAACCCCGCCAACTTCACTTCAGAAAGATAAAAGACAGTCGACAGTGAGGAAGAATATATAAAAAAAAGAGACAAACTCTAAAGGAAACATGGAGGGGGAATTTTTAGAGAAAAGCAGGGGATAGGAGGCTCACTGCAGATGAAGAGGACACTCTGGACTACTGGGATTAAGGATCAGGTGGAGGATTCGTTCACACTGTAAGCATGCCAACATAAACACACCTGACCACTGCATCCATCCCACTCACACCGTTGAGTCGGGACCACTGGCACACCCCCTTCACCCCCCCTCCCCGAGCAGCTTGAACCCCCTTCTGACAGCCATGACGAGTGTTTGCCGGACTCAGATGTAGCATGACTGGAAGAGTCGGTCGTATTAAAAAGCATACATCAGATGAAAAGCCCATCATCGGTGTCTGTCAGTCGCACTCATCTAAATGTCCATACGGCTAATGGTGGAGACGAGACGCCTGCTCCGGCTTTTGGGTTTCAGAGAATACACACTCGACACAATTACAGGCATTTTATGATGCTGTGTCTCGGAAGAGGGGAACTAATTGGAAACGACCTGCAATTTATTTGGAGATATTGGAAATAAATAAGAAAACAAAACTGTGAATTAAAACAATTATGTTAATAAGTAAAAAAAGAAAAAAAAGAAGACACACACACTCTTTATTTTTCCTGTATGTGGATACGTATCTACATGCAGTTCTCACTGCTTCTTTGCTGAATATTACACGTTTGCTCCCAGCCAGCTCCTCACCCAAAGAGGGCTCCCTCCGACCGAAGACGTGGCACCGATTTCCCCCCACAGTGCCACATCCCAAACACGAAGAGGTGGGAGTCGAGGAAGGGGAAATATGCAGAGATGCCGAGAATGAGATAGGAAGAACAAGAAGCACCGGTGAGTGTGTGTGTGTGTGTGTGTGGAGATGAAGGGGTTATGACAGCCAGAGGCGCTGTCTCTCCTTTCTCTGTGTTACCCCCCCCGCCTTCCAGCTCTCCCCTGTCTCACGCCAAACGAAAAAGCAAGCCAATCCGTGATGACTGCGGCTCCCCCCTTTATCTCATTTACCCAACTGCTGGACGCTCTGTTCCCACTCATACAGTTAAATGGCATCTGAATTTTCTAAATATACCCTCGCATCAAATGCTGCTGCAGACGTGGGTCAAGTGCAAACGGTGGACAATGCAGAATCAATGGCCACTGACGTTTCAACACAACAACCTCCCTATGAAAAGCAGCCACAACACCTCACATCTGCACTTTAACGCAGCTACTATATGCAGAAGAGCTGCAAACAAAGCTCCTCTAGACATTTAAATGAAAAGGAAGACTGTTGACACATGCACGTCTGCATCTTCAAATAAAAAAAAGTGCGCTACGTGCAATCACGGACGTATGTAAAATAAATTTAATGAATAATTAAAACATGCAACGACAAAAATTTACCAAAATGGAGGGAAGTATGAATGAGAAGTCCTTTCATTCTCCCCTCAGATTAAAATGTACCAGAATGTTGCTAAATTACGTTTAAATAAAATTTGACTATAACAAATAAAAGACTGAAAGCTGAACTTTAAAAAAAATTAAACGAACCTATTTTGGACGTATTTATTTTTCCAAGTGCCTCTTTTCAAACCGTCACTGTCTAATTGGAATTCAGTGAAAAATAATTCCGAGTTAAGGATTCTGGAACTGCTGCCACCCAACACCAAACAGAACACCTGGATGCATTTTGTGAAAAGAGAGTACATGGAAAAAAATAAAGCCCATGACATTTCCACACCTTTTCCTGGAACTGTTATAATTAAACATAAATATGAGAATGTGGCAAGACAAGAAAAAAAAAAAAACAGGCAGGTGCAATGACAGTAAACATTTTCTGCTGTCTTTGTTTTGTAACAGAGGAGGGAGAGAAGGAGGAGGAAGATGGGGAGGAGGAGGAGAGGAGTGCTATCCTGTCAAACGGTGCAGGAAGGGAGATCATTGGTGTGGTTTTTTTGTTGTATTTTTTTTTGGTGGGGGGCTGGGGGAGGCGGAAAGCGGCCTTCCTGTCCTACAGAGCATCTATAAGTTTCTGATCGTGGCAATCTGAAGTTCTCACTGCAGGCAAGTGAAGCAGTGATGAAAAAGCCAGTGTTAGAAAATCCAAAGAAGGCAGAACCGAATTATAAAACGTCATTTCGAATTGTGACTATTTCTGAAGAGAGCCAGAATCTTGCTTCCCTTTTTACTCCCATCTCCTGTATGAAAAGCAGGGATCTATTTACCTGACCTCTTCCTCTATGGCCCATGGCTATCTGACCTCTCTGCTCTGCCACCCTAACCCTCCCCTCCTCTTCATTTGTAGATGGAGTTTCTCTCACTGCTCGGTGATTAATTTTTATCAAAGCCGGCCCCATTTTTTGATTCTCTCATCAATAAATAAATCCGTAATCCCACAGATGCCGACAACAGTGAGACTCCTTTTTTTATTTGAGTTATACCTTCTCTGACAAATAAAAGTAATAATAAAAATAAACACAAATTCCCCCACCAACAAGTCAGATCAGCCTTTTTCTCCCAGCCAGACCCAACTCTCTCCCCATTATCCTCTTGGCTCTTTGCGAGGGGGTTTCCTCTCTTTCTTTTTTATCTCTGTACTCACTCCATGACCCCTGTTCCCCTGTTTCTTGCTGTCTGACCTAACCCCCCCAAACCTCCACCCCCCACATCCACACCCCTTGCACTCCCTGCAAACACACTCACAACTGCCACCCCACCACCACCTCACTGCCCTCAGCCTTCAGCTTTTACCCCAACAGTACAGATATCCTGCCACTGTCTCTGTTCATCGCAAGAAGAGAAAAAAAAAATGCTTCCCATTTTTTCTTGTTTTTCTCTGGCATAAAAAAAAACAAGAATCATTGTTCTACCCTTTTTTGAAAAAAAAAAAAAAAAAAAATCTGACTGTATTTCAAACCCTTCTTTCCAAAAACAATGTTTTAATATTACATTTATGTAATGATTTTTGCATTTTAATGACTTCTCTAATTATTTTGTGAGGTTATTGTCACAAAGGCCTCTTTCCCATTGCAGACAGTTCTATTTTTTTCTCCCCTATTGCATTTCTTCTGATTTTGCGTATTTTGGCATTCTATTCTATTTTTTTTTTTTTTTTTTTTTTTTTACATAAACTGATGCTGCAACTAAAAGCGACCCCGGGGGATGCAGCTTGGACCGCCACCTAAAGTTTCGGATGGTTACTTTGCATCAATTCTAACATCCTAAGGGCAGTATATTGTGTTTTTTCTCCACGAGAAAGAAATATTCCCTTGAAAGTCAAGAGTCGGTAGCCGAGTGCAGTTCGAGGCAGCAGAGCCAGAGCCTCCCTGTCTCTTCCCTGAACCCACATGTCTGATCCCAACTCGCAGCCTGTCCGTGTTCGGAGTCCTGCTGATCCGCTCTTGTCACGCAGGAGACCCGGTGCTCCGTTTATTTCTCCCAACCCCATCAACAACACCAACTCAACGCCGAGCCCCCCCCCCCCCCCCCCCCCCTCCCCCCCCAAACCACCGACAAAAAACCACCAAACACACCAACACCCCATTAAAAACAACTAAC
>CAEGAF010126948.1:0-10706 GCA_903067075.1 Micropoecilia bifurca
AAACAACCAACATGTTTCCCAGACAGCAGCAGACGGCGATGAGGACTTCCAGCACGGTATAAATGACCTCTCCAGTGTTCATGGTGCTGACTGTCAGCAGCAACTCTCAGGGTAAAAATGAGTGAATTCATGATGTTGGACAGGCTTTTTTTTAAGCTTTGTGGTCTAAGATTCAAATCTACAGTGACATATTTAGACCATTACCATATTCAGAAATAGCATCAGCTATTGAACTTGTTCACAGAAACTGTGAAACAGTTGAGGGGAAAGAGGCACTTAACCACATCCTTTATAAAGATCAACTTGATTCTAATATATATAATATATATAAATATAAATTATACTTAGATTATAATATTTTCCATTATTATTATTAATCCTTTATTTATAAGAGAAAATTTCTTGAGACTCATGGTCTCATTTGGTAGAGACCTGCTTAACATGTCACCAACAATAACATGAAAACAATAATAGTATGATTCACTAAACCGACAATCAATACCATATGCATGACCAAAAGAAGGGCTCCTACTATTTTCAAATCCCTTCATCAAACTTTTAAATTCCCCAATTGTGACCAGATCAGAGAGCTTCAGGTTCTGCTAAAGCAAAACCAGAGAAGGAGAATTATTTTTTGTTAAGCAAATTATGCACAGATGGAACAATGAATATAATAAATTCAGCCATAGTTAAATATAATTTATGTGAGCAACTGTGGCATGTTTTTCTGCATGCAGGGGTCATTTCTGGGTCCTCCCACAAGAGGAAGCACTAACATGTTAGTGCATAACATGATTGGGCATTTTCTAACTATATGCTAACATGCATAGTTAGTGTTAGTTCAAGAGACAAGGTAATCTAATAAAGTTAGTTTCCGGTGTCTAAATTACTGTTAGGTGTGAGTGTGTGCATGGTTGCTTGTCTTATGTGTCTCTGTGCTGCCCTGTGATGGACTGGCAACATGTTCTGTGTTCTTGCTCAATAACCAGATAGGAAATATAAACAATGGAACTGTGAACACAAATCTCAGTTCATTTTAACCTGGTCAATCTCAGTTAAGGACAATTTCTTGCTAAGTATGAACTGTTAAATGACTGCTAAAATGCTTATGCTGGTGAGGGTAAAACCACAGGCTGCAAACTCCAAATAGAAACAAGTTCCGCTTTTCTTCTGACTTCTGCACGTTGAAATGTTATCAACCTCTATAAACCTAAGGTTGTTTGTCAAAGTACGCCACCACAAGAAATCTAAATGGTTCAGTAATCTCATCAGCAATGTTATTAATCAATGATTGTACAATTGCTTAAAATAAAGTTTCTAGTCTAACCAATAACACACTAGCTGTGTTTCTATTGCAAATATGTGCAAAACTTCATCAATAGTCCCTTAATGTAAAAAACCCCCAAAAACTACCCATAAAATTTTGCAATTGTGGCGTAAAAATAAGTTAAGAAGCATTATTAAAAGCACACGTGAATAAATTTGTTCAAGCAATAAATTATCAGAAATTACCTATTGCATGGCAACATCCAGTTCAAGTTACTTCTGTGATAAGAAAAAATGCATCTATTGAAATTTAGCAAAAATAAACTAATTTTGATATTGGACAAATAGATTTATTTGCACACTCTTCGATTTTTACACTGGTACATCGGCATTTACAACTCTATCCTCCATCTGGTTCTTTCATACTGTTACATTTCACACAAAACAAACATGAGCCTTCTCTCTCAGGAATTTATTACATTCATTTCTCCATCAGCAAACATGGCAAAAAAAATAAATCCTTTTTTTGAAACATTGTTTTGCTAACTTAACTTCTGACCAAAGCGTGCGGTACCAACCGCGACCACCAGGCGGCCCCAAGAGCAATTTAGTTTTTCTCTTTTCAATCAGAAACGCCGTGTAAAATGGTCAGATCCAGCTGATCCGCCTCTCTGGCTGCGATGCGCGCTCCCGACGCAGGGGAAACACATGTTCACAGGGGAACAGAATTTCGCGCAACACAAAACTTTGTGTTGTGGGATTTGTGACTTCTTCAAGCTGCAACCGTCGGTGATTTATTCACTGAGCTCTTCCTTTACCGACATATTTCAATATTGCAGTGCTTTATATCTCATTTACTACCGGTATCACAAAGTTACACTCCTGATACTCACTCTATAGGTTCAGGTGAGTAGAAGTAGTGGATTTAAAAGGAAAAAACAATGTCCCTTCCGGTTTATGACGCTTACGTACTCTGACCCGAATCAGATTATGACCGTGTACGTCCAAGTTTAAAGTTTAACTATGAACCTAAATATACGTTCAAACGGTGTTTGCAAGGGTTGCTGTCTTTTTAAGCGGCTAAGGTGTCAGTCGGATTACAGAGTTGCTATTCGATAAACTGAACAAACCGAGAAAGTTTGCGTAAAGCACAGTAAACGTCCGAGAAGTATTTTTGTGGTGAGTTTAGTATAACCGAAAAATGTGTAAATTCCAAACAGGTGTTTAAGTTAGGTTAGCTAGTATTGCATTGAGATTTAAGAAATTATGGTGAAAAAAAACTGTTATTCATGCTGTTTGTGAACTGTTTTTGTGCTCCATATATTTTGTGCTGACATTACTGCGTATTTGACTATAAAAACATGATAAATCTTTGTGTTTCCTGCTAGCCCGGGTTAGCTTGTGCAGTTTTAGCATTAACAGAGAAAGCATGAAATTTAATACAGCACGACTGACGAATTCCTACCATATACTCCAATTATCTTTTCTGAAATAGACCGTCCTCATTATTTTTAGTTCTACCATTATGTACTTGATTATATATTTGGTTTAAAAATAAATATTCAACTTCTTATTCTTAAATCAACAAATACTATAAACTACATATTCAGAGAAACAAGCTCATATTACGTTAAGGGAAGTGAAATACTGCATTTCGAAATCATTTAGGAAACTTTGATACTTTCACATCACATTGGAACATTTTTGTTAACTGAATTAAAAATAAAAATGAGTTTGCAAAAAAAGAGAACAACTAACAAAATTAAAGTGTTCACAAAATTAACTGATTTTATAGCTTATAGCTGACATATAAATGTGCCACATTATGTCAGCAGATAGCAGGCACAACAGTCAAGTGTTGCTGCTGTCTATCCACACCTAACATGCCAGGTACAGTTGGGAGAAAGTACCAAAGTTCAGTTTGAGATAACATCAAAATGACTGCAGCTTAGATAAAAGGAAGTGTCTTGTAGTATAAGGAAATAAGGGACAATATTAATGATCACTATGATTCACACATTCGCAGTTAATTTCAGTGATTTTCTTTTTAATCAGTGTTTTAAGTGATAGTTAAACACTTAAAACATTGTACATTGCACCATCTCCAATCTGATGAGATATAATACCAGAATATGCGCTAAATATCCAAAACATTATCCTCATGATGGCTTGGCTTCTATGTTGTGGTGCAATCAGTCAATTTCAGTGTTTTTTCAGTAATGTAACACCAACATTTAATTTTGCGCTTCCTAATGCGCAAATTGAAATGAATCTGAATTACTTTTAATTTGGTTAATCTGCATTAGCTGTTTTGCAGTTGCTGTTCCAGTGCTTACTGAATTTTTGACAGTTATAAATAATTCTTATACTTGCTTGATATTTATGGCTATTCTGCTTTAAATGAATACATAAAAAAACACTATTATTAATTTCTGGGATTTATATTTTTTACTTTTCCAAACTTGTCCCATATTATGTAACTCATTTTACGAAACAGATTTAAACTAGAACTGAAACTAATAAAAAAAACTAAAATGAAACCAGCATTTAAATAATAATAATAATAGTAATAATTAATCAAACAAATGGGAAAAAGTACCTAAAGCTAAAATAGAATTGTAAATCTAAAGTCAAAACAAAACATTTAAACTAATAAAACCTGCAAACGTATTAAAACATTGGATTGGAGAATGAAGCACAACCATAGCAGCCTGGCAGCTTCACTTCCTGCTGCTGACTAAAATAACACAACTAGTGGAAGATATAATAGTCCTTATTGCAGAAGTTGGAATAATTTGATTTCCTGCTCTGTTTCTGTCCAGATCTTACTCTGTAAAGGTTACAAAGTATTTTAGTATTTTAATATGGTGCATTAAGTCTGTTATTACATAAAGGACCGCATTTTATGCGAATGACAAAGACAAGTCAAGCATGACTTTGAACAAAACATTATACAGTATATAATGTTATACTGTAAAGTTTATAGCTGTACTGATATAAACTTTTAAGTGTTACATTAGCAATAAATATCATATATATCAATCAATGTGCCAGTTACTAGGAATCAAAGGCAAATCTAAATAGGTGGAGATTAACCTTGACTTAAAGGACCTCAGTGTTTCAGCATCTTTGCAGTTTTCTGGACGTGTGGAGAATAGAAACTGTGCCGCTTTTCCAGAATTTTGTTCTGGAAAAGATACAAGACAGATAATAAAAAAACGTATAATTCATGCTTCTTCTTTTTGCTTCTTTTCTGTAGTCATGGAGCTGGTGATCCGCCGCTACCGTCCCTCAGACAAGGCCACGGTGCGGCGCCTGTTCAGCCGCGGCATCAGGGAGCACATCGGCCCATGTTTTCAGAACGCCATGACTACCCCTCTCCACCTCACTATTACCCTGTCTCTGGCTGTGGTTGGCTACCTCCTGGGCTCTTTGTTCACTGCTCTGTTGCTGCCGGCAGCCTGGGTGGGTCTCATCTTTTGCTGCTCCTACGACCTGTTCGCCAGGTATGTCGCGGCGAAACTGAAGACAGACATGCAGGACATCGAGGGGAGCTACCTGAGCAGACCGGACGACTGCTTTTGGGTGGCAGAGGCTGAGGTCGACGGGGCGACGCAGGTCATCGGCATGGTGGCTGTGTTGTGTAGAGAAAGTGGGAATGAGAAGCAGGGGGAATTGTTCAGAATGAGCATCTCGCCAAAGTCCAGGCGGATGGGACTGGGCCGCAGGCTGACTCAGACTGTGATTGATTTCTGTAAGGAGCGAGGCTTCGCCAAGGTGGTGCTGGAGACAACCTCCACCCAGAGGGCTGCTGTGGAACTGTACAAAAAACTGGGGTTCAAAGTTGTCCTCACACACACAGAGGTTTACTCTCCCTCCTGGGTGCTTGCGTTGGTCCAAGTCACCATTGTAAAAATGGAAAAACTTTTGTGAAGCTACAGTTTAGGGTTTGCCTCTGTGTCTTACTTTGTACCTCTTAAGAAAAGTCTCTTATCAGTGGTAGCTTTTTCCACAGAGTGAATAATGTGTGACATCAGAGAAAACATAATGAAAGGCTTTAATATGTGAAGATAAAATTACAATATTTATGTTGCAGAGTTAATCATTTTTGTTTACATGTGGGGATTGGTTAAATTATCCTATTTCATTCTGATTTCGATGCATTCATTATGTTTGGTTGTCTCTAACTTATAGAAAGTAGTTCTAATTTCTTGTTTACACTTGTTAAATGTTTAATGCATGAAAACTTAATAGTTTACTTCACTCCACCTATTGAATATTATTGAGTGTATTATTGATTTAGCCTGTTTCCACTTACAGTTTTTATAACAACCAATTTTGTTCTCCTGTCAAAAAGTCTTCACTTAATCTGAAATAAAGATTATTTTTTTTCTAATATGTTGCCTTTATTTGTATTTTTTGTTTAATTTAGCAATAGAATAAGTCAAAAACATTTCAGTAAATGAACCCTGACCTTTCTACCGTTTGTCCTTTCTTCTTTTCCGTTTGGCCTCACCACTCACCTTCAAGCGCTGTGTCTGTTTAGATTAATCAGCCTGACCTAAAACTACATTTCATAATGTTGACCCGTCGAGATTTTTGTTGAACTACTACTTGGCACTGATATGTGCATTTTTGGTTTCAATCAGATCTTATATTTATACAATAAGCATAAGGCCACAATTTTTAACTGTTCTATTGATGCACCAAAAGCGTTTGATTATGTAAATTATGAAAATGTGTTTTATAAATTGCTTGTAGAGAAAATCCTAAATAATTATTTAGAATCTTAGTGTATCTGTCTGCTCACCAGTTTGTTTGGGAAAAATCTTTATCATCTTTTCATGTGGGTAAAGTTGTGCAACAGGGCAGCATTTTGTCGCCTCTTTTTAACGTTTATATGGATGATTTATCTAAGCTCCTGAATCAGTGTGGGACTGAATTTCTGGTTGGCAAAAGAACCATAAGCCACCTGATATTTGCTGATAATTTTCTGATATTTTTTTTGTCTATGTAGTGATGGTCTGCAGCAACTGCTTTGCTTTCAGCATGGATTGGCATTTGATATTAAATATAATGCAAAAACAGGAATGTTGTGGTTGTCAGGAGTGAAGAGGACACTAAATTATCTTTCTCTGTCCCAGAGATGTATGTAATGTCCCAAAGAAAGGTTGGGACATTACATACTCCAATCACTAGCGGAACAAGTCAGCGTCGGGCCGGGAGGCTGGGCCAATTACCGGGCCCTTAACGAATCATCACCGGGCCCCTTGCGTGCATCGACTTCTACTGGAAACTGTGTTATAATTGCATATAACACAGGGATATGCAGTTATACATTGAAAGTATATCGTCATGGCGATAAACACTTCAGTATGATGTTTCCAAAGTTTAAACACTTGGCATTGCTTAAGTTGTTACTGTTACTCTTTATCCCAGTTGTCTCCATGACAGCAGTATTAAGATGTTTTAAATATAAATACCATGTGCGTAACTCTAACCCATGTGACTTGGCTTCAAGAAGCTGTTATTCCAGATGTAGGTGTTTGTCTTTGGGAATGTAAATTATATTAAATGTGAGACATAATCCAGGTAGGGACACTTTTAAAGCCACGTATCACAGTGACGTTTTCCAGGCCCTTGAAGGTTTCCACAGTATGTCAGTCATAAATATTAACACAACATATACATTGACAATCAGTAAAATTTTGTCTCACAAGCTTTTCTACTATTAAACCCAAAATGCTCTGTCTGCGAGGCAAGACATACATTTTTTTTGTACTTGTACATTTGTTCTACAAACATGTTTATGCATCTCTTATTTTTAGTAACAGCAAACAAAAAGACTTGACAATAAACCTGATTCAGATTAGATATACATTTGTTGTTGTACCTGGATAATATTTGATATATAAATTATTTTTACATATATTCTTTAAATCGCTAATTTGTTACTTTGGACCAACCAATGTTAAAATTAAACAGTGGCATATTTGAAACAGATCTATTTGTAAGCACTTTTGGTTTGTTGGTGTCAGAATCATTTTCAGTCCAACACAGCAGCTCTGCTGACCTGAGAAATGCAGCAGTTCCAGGTTCAGAGCCTTTGCAAAAGTATTGATACTGCAACATTTTCTGCATGTTGTCATATTATAACCATAAAGTTCAGGGCATTTTATGTGATCACAATCTAAGATTTCTGTTTGCAAAAATAATTTTAAACACAAATATCTATTATACATAAATAGAATTATAATTATTATTATTACAATTATCGTAATTATATTTTAATTTTTTTAATTTTTATTAATTTAATTCGTTTTTTTAAGACACTGGTTATCCAGATTCATTTAAATTGTCCCGATTGTGAAAAAAGATGAAACAATGTTCATGTAAATTTCTGCTGCATGTGTATTTTCATTCTGTCGGTAGGTGGAGCCAAATGTTCAAAATCATTTCAAGAACAGACATAAAGAAGAAGTTCTAGGGACTCTTCAAAACTCTAACACCAAACAGAAAATACAATAATAAACGTACCAAAAAGAACTTTAGAAACGGGTGAGATTTATTCTGACAATAAAAGTTAGAGCTGAATTAGACCCAGGGGAAATATATTGTTGTAATAACTAGCATAACATTATTTTCATTTTATTATTAACTGATATTACTATAAGCAGATGGCCCTCTTCATTGTGTTTTAAGATGTGTACAGTCAAAGAACCGTCTGGATTTAATTTATTTTCCAGATTATTCGCCAAACAAATTTTATTTTATAGTATTTACCAGAAAGTTTGAGTGCAGAAATGGAACAGGATTCTAAAAACAGAGACTTTTACTGTAAACTGAGAGAAAGGATGATAAAAACTGTTACCGGGAACAATAGGCGATGCTAGCCAGTACAGAACTTATCCAGAAGGATAAAAGAAGGCTGTGATATATGTTGTAAAAACTGGGGGATAGAAGACAAAATACGTTTAAATAATAATAACGACAGAAAAGAGAAAAAAAATCATAAGATGAAAAACAGCTGCTTGTGCTGTCATATACAAAAGTAGGATTATTATTTTTCTAAATCACTTCAAAATCCACCCAAAGAATCTTATTTAGAAAGATTTATAATCAAAAACAGCTAGTTTTTTTATGTTTACTTCGGAATTTGTATTTTTTTTATTCATAGTTTTCATTTATTCTCAGATCAAAATGCTTCAAGTCAATGTTTAGTCTGATTATTTTATACTTTAATCATTTTGGACAAATATTTTAAGTATTTTTATATTAGATGGAACAGTCATATGTTAGACGAGACGTTTCACTTGTAAAAAGAAAAAAAACTTCTCTACTCTAAAGTAGCATCTTACCTCTAGCCCACGTTTTGCAGTGATATCACTAATTGACATGTCATCACCATATAAATACCAGGTTGTTGCTTTTTTTTTCAAACTTAAAGTAGGTTTTTTGGCAATGATTCCTCTGTGGTTTTTTTACTTGAAGCTTTTTTTTCTTACAACTTTACTATTTAAGTTGTTCAGTCAACAGAAAAGCTTGCCTCATATTTTGTTGTGCTGATACCTTCAACCTGCAGAACACCAGTCAGCAACTCACCCAGCAGGACAGATCTCTGCTGGCGCTTTTGAGCAACATAACTATGCCACATTATATGACCTTATTTACTACTACATGGAGAGGAAAAACATCTAGTTAAGCTCGTAATTAATGTTTTTTTTAAACGTTCACAATGAGGATTTTATGTTGTTGATTTCGCTTTATGAGACCTGTAAACGTATTTTTGGACAGTCAGTCAACTATTTCCTGTTTTCTTTCTCTTTTTTATTTCCATGTGAAAAAAAATCTTGTCCTTCTTTAAAACTGAATTGTTTTCTCCCTCTGGCTTTATTTTTAAAAAAAAAACAACACACAACCTTTTTGGCTGAAGCTAGAAATTGGTTTAGGTTGGGGAAATTAGCCTGGTCTCATCATCATAAAATATTCACACAAAACTTCAAACATAGGGCTCATATTTAAATTATTTAAAACACTGCAACAAAGTGCAGTGCTTTTCACTCAACTACATTTGTTACAGGCAGATAAATTGCTTCTATTTCCTTTAGCCAGCCCAGGTTACCGCTGACATAATTAATATTCAAGTTTTCTTATTTTTACTCCCCTCAGGAATCTTTAAAGGTAAAATAATATAACACTCTTAAGAGTGTTATATTATTTTATAAATTATTTTTATCACTCCAGTGATAGTTGTGGAGTACCACAGGGTTCCGTGCTTGTGCAGGTAAATTATTTAAAATGAACATGACTGAATTGTTTTAAAACTTGGATAAATTTGGAACATATGTTTTTGATTTGGAATATACAACATATTGGTACAACATGTACTGTTAAGTGACATATTTTAAAAATGAATTGAATTTGATGATAAAAACAAACAGAAATTATGTTTCTAAGACCGTCTTTGTTCTCAGTGAATCTACGGTTGAACTCTTTTGGTCTGTGCAAAGGTCCTTTATCTCATTCCTCTACCCACAAACCCAACACAACTTGTTTTGAGTTCATCTCTACACATTTCAGGTGAACAACACTTGGTCCTTCTCCAAAGCAAAGAGAATGATTGAGAAACCAAAGGTAAAGTAACTCTAGCCTGTGTTATAACACTTGGCAGTGTTTTTGTGTGCTTTCCTTGCCCATCAAAGACCGAGTTCACCGTTTGTAAAACTCCAAACAAGAAGATCGTACAGAATCTGTGTCAGCTGTTAAAGAGGCAGAGGAGACAAACATATCAAGGTCTGCGCATGGCTAAAGGCCATGTATAAAAGTCAACACACAGCATGTTCACAACACGCTATGTTTAAAACATTTTTAATCCACATTGATGGAGGACAAAAACGGATGTTTTCTCAAACCAAAAAAATGATTTGATGAAGTTTGATTTTTACAGTGCTACAGAAGAGGGACAAATATGGGGTTAAATTGGGTCGCAGCCCTCTGGGTCATTGCCTCAGCACTTTTGCTTTGTCATCAAGGGACATTTAACCTTGTGTGTTATCAACAACACATTAGCCAGACCAAAAAAAGAAGAAAAAAAACGGAATTGCAAAAGAGATTTAAATCCCAGCTCGGGGAGGGGAAGCATTTTATTGTCACATCTCCTTTTGCAGAATTTTAGGTAAACCTGCAGGTTGCCTGCATGTGCCAGCTCAGATTTGCTCAGCAAAAAATGATAAGTTAAGAAGGAATTTGAATTGTACAAGTGATTTTATTAAATTAGGACAGAATCCAGGAACAAAGCAGGCAGGTCACACGGATGTGATAGTAACCAGTGTTAGCATGACCTTCAACCATTTGGGTTGATTTTGTGTGTGTGTGTGTGTGTGTGTGTGTGTGTGTGTGTGTGTGTGTGTGTGTGTGTGTGTGTGTGTGTGTGTGTGTGT
>CAEGAF010126972.1:0-40312 GCA_903067075.1 Micropoecilia bifurca
GTGTGTGTGTGTGTGTGTGTGTGTGTGTGTGTGTGTGTGTGTGTGTGTGTGTGTGTGTGTGTGTGTGTGTGTGTTTCAGACCTGGTTGTGTTGGAAATCCTTTGGTCCCACAAGGCTTTGCTGTGAAGTGTCTCTGTAAGGAAAGCGACTTGCTTACTTCTCCAGGTGGATTTCTGCGTTCTTGGGAGTCAGGTGATAGAGAGGAAGAGAGTCGACCAGCTGAAAAAAAAAGTGTGAGAGATGAGAGAAGAGGGGAAGAAGGCTGTTTTATTTTATACTGTGAGGGCCTGTTGCTAATTAATGTTTCTTGGTCGGTTTCTGTCGGAGCTGAGTAATGTTTTTGATCTTTATGCCTGATAACTGCATACCTAATGAGATTTCAAAGCTGGTGGAGATGGGAGTTGCTGCTCCCTGCAATTATTGACAGATGCCTTTTCTCCGCCACTGGCTGCCGCGCCATAAATCCTTCCTCAGTAATGAGCTTGAGAAGTGCCACCCTGCCAGTGAGCTAATGAAACCGAGCAGGGGGGAGGGGGGACTGTCTGCGTGTGTGCGTGCGTGTCCGTGTGTGTGTGTGTGTGTGTATGTGTGTGCATGCCTGAAAAAGAGTGCATCACACTCCTCTGACACATTTTTTTCTTTGTAAATGCACTCTGCAGATGTCAGCCACCTCGCCTGGTAGCGACAAAGAGAGAAAAAGAGTCAGGAGAGAGATAGTCAGTGAGTAAATGTGTGTGTTGGGTGGAGAGGGGCGCCCTGTTTCTCTACTTTATGAGAAGTTTGAGGTTGGGGTGGGCTGGCGTTTTGGGGGGTTCAGGTTACAGCCTTTAACTGAGGTTATTTGTCTGTTTTATTTGAAATACTAGTAACCTTGTTGCCAAATGGGCCTGTGAGCTGTACTTCTCACATCCCCTTCTTTTCTATTTTCCTCTTTTTTTCTCCCCTCACCAACTCCTGCCCAGCTCAGCCAGTGAGTGCAAAGATCGCCACATAAACGGAGAGCAGAGGCATCTGGCGTTGGAGAGAGAATGCATGTTGAGGGAACAAAACTTCCCTCGGTAAAAAAAAAAGAGGAAAAAAAAAAGATCCCTCTCGGTGTGTGTCTGGTGTGGACTGGAGCTCAGCTTTAGGCTCCTCTCGGGTGCAGCATGTCCTCCTGCATGTGGCTGTTTGTTGCGTGTGTTCGGAGTTTTCCAGAAAACCAGAAGAGGAGGGCAGGCCGCGGACGAGCGGCGACTCTCTGCCAAACAGTTGATTTCCCCCTCTCATCGTCGGCACCATACATCACAGACCCACCCTTCTCTTCTGACACGCTGACGTGTGTCATTTATCAAACAGGGCCTTGCCAGGGCCTCACGTGTGTGTGTGTGTGTGTGTGTGTGTGTGTGTGTGTGTGTGTGTGTGTGTGTGTGTGTGTGTGTGTGTGTGTGTGGGTAAGGTGGGAGGGGTGTGTTGGTGTGTGCGCACTCTAGCACATATGTGTGCCTTAGCAGTCTTCCCTGCTTGCCTCTGAGGTCCTCCAAGGGAGGAATGAAAAGTGAAGAGAGAGAGAAACGGAGAGGAAGCCAGTGATTATTGGTTGAATGCGTTAGTAACAGAATGATGTGATCAGTTTCAATAAATAATATGTCTGATAGAACTTTTAGTGTTCAGTATATAGAATATTCACTGAACTCTGATCCAGAACACATTCAGCCCCACAGAATTGTGGGGGATGTAGGCAGAGGAAAAGCCTTTGACCTGTCAACCTCTCATAGCCAGCTAAGCTAACAGGGTGACATCAACTAACTCGCTCACTGTTTGGTTACCAAGCAACAACCCATTGTGTAATTTACGCAGCAGCAGTTTGAGGTTTCAACCGGCCTGACTTAAAAAAAAATAACAACAATGGTGGAGAGAAAACTGTGGATAAAACAGGACAGGTTGCACCAGCAGTTTAGCTGTGTGTCAGCACTAGAAATATACAGTTTGCTGTTTGTATCTATCTATCTATCTATCTATCTATCTATCTATCTATCTATCTATCTATCTATCTATCTATCTATCTATCTATCTATCGGTATATTTGCAGTAAGTTTAGGCGTGTTACTGTAAGAAATACATTCTCAAGATACATTTTACAGTTATAAAGCTTACTAGTGTTGTAACACTTTTAACAATATAAATATTTACTTTTCTTGCTTCTTGTTCTAAATTTTTAAAACTAAAATGAATACCATTAAATTGTGGAATTTTTACTCAACGTGAACCTACAGTGGGAATCTCATACCGGCCCATGTTTACAGAGTTCTGTACGTGTGTGTGTGTGATTACAGTAAAGCAACTTTAAATATTCACACTCATATTTCAGAAGACAAATGAATATATATTCCTGATTGTGGCCCAGATCTCTTTGATTTGAATGCATGTCCATGTTTTTGTGACCAAATGGGTTTTTGCAGGCATGCCTCCGTAATGTCTTATGTAACACGCACACACGCGCACACACACACACACACACACACACACACACACACACACACACACACACACACACACACACACACACACACACACACTCTTTTCCAACTGCTTGTACAAGTCTCCCCTATGGGTTCAGGTCCTGCAGTCGGTCAGTTTCTTGCTCTCTTCACTTCTCCATGATTCAAAGGGAAGCCTTACAGAAGATGGATGCTCCTTAAAAAAGAGCCTGTTGATGGATATAAGTTTGGCCCACCATTCATCACAGCTGTGTTATTTAGACTGGGTAGCGACACAACTGTAACCCGAGCCACCGCCATGAACATGTGTGTAGTAGTATGTGTGTTACGTGTGTGTGGAAGAGGCAGGAGATTTGACAGGGAGACAGTTGGGGTCTGAAAAAACAGAGAGAGATCGAAGAACATGCATGAAAACAAAAATAAAACATGCTTAACCATATTCTGGTTAAGCAGATGGGAAGAATCAGTCCGATTTGTTGAAAAATTGGTCCACATTTGTGCCAGTGATTGGTATGTAAATGCACCAGACATCACAGCATCAAGAGTGGAGCAGTGTGAGTCCAAGTATCCAGCACCAGTCAACACAGTCACCGGATAGATTCACCTTAGGTTCACTGGACAGAACAACTATGGAGTTAGTCCCATGAGACTGGATTGTGCCCAGTGGTCAGCATTGAGGGGCATGCAGGTCATGGTAGGCCAGAGGTGGATCTGAAGATGTAACAATAAATCAAGTTCATCACTCTGATGCATGATAATAGGCTCTTACTGGGAAGATAGGCTTTCAATAGCATTCATTTCGATCCAGTCATACTGACCAAATCCATGTAAAGTGTAATCTCACCCACCCAGATCAGGTTCTGTATTCACTGATTCACATATTCATGGATTTTTCTGTGGAATTTTCTTCATCTTAATCTTTACAGCATGTTGCATGATTACAAGAGATTTCCACATTGATTTCCACTCCAGTGTGATATGTGTACAATTTTCTGTCTGTAGAATTTGTTAATGTTAAATCATGTGTCTAAAATCTTCAGTTTCTCTGTTTATTTGCTTTAGCAATGCAACTTTCACACTATTTTCATACTCATTTTTTATTCTTACACCTAAATGCGTCTAAAGAACCTTGTACCAGAAATCAGTATTAATTGGTGACGCGACTCTATGAATTTATTTTCATGGAGTTACAGGTTTGTAATCAATCAGTTAATACCAGTTCTTCACATTTCAATTGATGACTATTCATAACCAACAAAAACAACATTTTCAATTAAAAAACTATTGATGCAGATAAATTACTGAATAGAATGACTTATGAGCTCACATTTTATTTTAAATTATTTAGGTTATTCAAACTTCAGATTGGTGCAAACTGTTATTCTACCCATTCAGCTTCCAGTCATTTCAGGAAGGCCTGATCATTCATTCTTTAGAAATGTGAACACTAACGTTAGCTTTGGGAAAGCCTGTGCTGCTACTCCATGTTTAGCATTCAGATGCTACTTTAGGCTTGAATAGCTGCGCTGACAGGCTAACTCCTTTTAGCACACCAAGAACACAACAGTAATCTTTTCCAATGTCCCAGATTGGTTTATTAAGCAGAAATTAAACCCTAGTGGACCAAGAGAAGCAGTTTTTTGTCCATCTCTGTAATTTGTGTTTTGCTTTTGGATCAGATTTACGCCCAAACACATGAGTAAAAATGTTCTGCCTGGAACGACAGTTAAAATTTTTAGCGCTTTAGAATAAATGCACTTAATTAATCAAGATTATTGTGTTATTACTATTTTTAAATCATATTAATTGTATTTTGGTACACATTCACAGTAAGTTTGCAATGCTAAGTTGACATTTAAAGTATTCAAAAGGCCAAAAGAAGATTTTACTACTTTGCTTTGAATTATTGTTGAACTACATACTGAACAGAAAATATATGTTTTATATTTGAAACAAGCCATTTTCTGGTTAATTTAATTATGCACATATTGTTTTCTCAACTTTGGGTATTTCATATAACAATATATTTTGTTGACTATCAAGTGCTCTTGGTGTTTGACAGTGGCACTGACTTATCCCCTTCTTAAAGCCTTTACAATTCTGATTCATGCTTTCACCTAAAACCTAATCAATCCCTGAATAAAGATGGCGTATGATCATGTCAAACAGAAGGAAACGACCTTTTGTCACCAACAAAAACAGCATGAAGCTGTTTTGAAATTCAAACATTTTGGATTCCCAGATTTTCTCCCTCTTTCCTGTCCACAGCTTCGTCCCTCCATCCTCTTCCCACTTCCCAGATTTCTATAGCGCCCAGGCAGACGTGGTGATTTATTGTGGCCATCCATCTCTTCCACTCATCCATCACCAGCCGGTTGCTAGGCAATCATGGCAGCAGCTGTTTGCTTTTGAGTTCGACGGAGGGGCCGTCAGTCAGAGGCGGCAGGTGAAAAGCATTACCAACACGACGTTGTCACGCCGAATAATTAATCAAGGGAAGGAAAGATAATTAAAAAGATATGACCCTCGCTGACTTGGTCGTTGGTTTGCCCAGGAGAAGAGGGGAAGTTTGGGGCAGAGGGTGGTGAGGAGTGGAGGACTTCAACATTGTCACTGCTTTGGAATATTATGTTCAAATTTGTTCTAGTTTCTTTAAGAGCTATGCCAAACTCCCCTCCTTCAAATACAAATCTAGTATTTGACCTCTTCTTTCTCTCGTGATGGAGTGGAATAAGTGAGTGCTGTTAAAAGTGGCACACATTTAATTAATTAGGAGAAGATGGGGAGGAAGAAATGAGAGGAAAGATTAAAAAGAAGCCCTGACAGAGGAAATAAAAGAGCTCCTCCAAGTGATGTGAATTCATTCGTCATCCCCGGTTGGACTTACACAACAAAACGCAAAAAAACGGACAGAGAAAATTACCTGCTTTGTTTTATTTCTGGGGAGTTAAGTGTTAGGGTTACCCCTCAGAAGATAAAATGTGGACACATGACAAAAACTGTGTCTCATCTAGATAAAACATGAAAGCATCTGTATCCATGTATCAGTTTTGATGGACTTCAGTTCTGAATAAATGTGTGTGCATGTGGCGTGTGTGTGTGTGTGTTCACAGTGTTCAGATGTATCGGGACAAGGTGGGTTACTTTTACCCCCATTTTGTTTGATTAATCTTTTTTTCAGAATTCATTGCTCTGAGAAATAATTGTCAATACTCTAACAGCCCCCAAGTGGTCAGATAATTATTAGGTAAATTAATCCAAAAGTAATTGATATAATCAGTTTCACACATGTTGCATAAAGCATAAAGTGTAGAATTTTTTAAATAATAGATATTATTGGGTTGCTAATGCAATATTTAAGTTGCAGTAGCTGTGGTACATGTGCATGGTAGATATGTATCTGTGGCAGAAATTTCTTGACAGTGATGGTGAAAGATTATTTTTAAGGAATTATGTCTTCCTATGCTATTTAGAAGGGAGGGAGATATGCAGTACTCTCTCCAAACATATAGAAATCTTCTCAAAGAGATTTGTTTGAAGTGCTAAATAAACTGAGTAATTTGAATTTGCTCATTCGTGTCTTTATTTAGCTCAGAAAGACAACACTGACTTTTTTTTAGCACACATGTCCATATTTTGCCTAAAGTCAGTGCTGGCTGGCTAATTTCACAACTCACAAACACATTTCTACCACATTTTAAGTTCTGTAAACATGTTCCATCCTTTCATTTTCTTGTTGTTAATTGAGTGACTTAATATATTATACAAACTTTATTAGAAATCCCTCTCACTTTTGAATTTTATGTAGACAGAAACCACAGATTTTACTTCTGAATCTATATTATATTTTGAATTAAGATGTTTAAAACAAAGCAAATTTTGACATATGTGTTTCTCCTTAACTAAAAAGAACATTAACAATAATACAAAAAAAGACACATATATTTGTCTGAAGTATTTTTATGTACAGTTTCAGCTGAATAGAACTGCATGAATACAATGGATGGTTGTATTTTTTGGTGGGTTGATGTTCATTACACACAGTACAGTGTTAAAAGCTCATCAGAGGTTCAGTTAATGCCAAAAGAACATTTGCTTATTTTCCATATTAGTGTTGTAAAGGTGTTTGTATACAGTTTGACAATAATGAAAAAGTGGTAATATATTCAGGGTGTCTGTGGATCCTTAAAAAGTCTTAAATTAATGTATGTAAAGGTAAGGCCTTAAAATAAATGCATTTTAAAAATGTAAATTGACTTTAAATATCTTAACCACAGGTCTTGGATTTCGCCATGGCAGGAATATTATTGTATGTAGTTTCTGTCAGGTATTCTGTAACTCGACTTGAGGGCACAAAAATGGTAAGCTAGCTAACTAGCAAGGGCATACAGTATTAGCAACTAAAATATCCTTGCCACCTTGCTAGTTAACTTTTAGCCAGTTAGCTGCAAGCTGGCTAACTAACAGGTGATAAATTTTCACTAAGCCACGATGGACACAAAAAAGTCAGCTTGGTAACTAGCAAGGGTATATTAGCAACGGCTATATCCCTGCCAGCTAGCTGGCCAGCCTTCTTGTGTCCATTTTGGGTAAATGACAATTTATCAGCAGTTGGGTTCTCAAACTGTGTATGCTGAAGAATCAGATGCTGAGGAAGGCAGAGCAGAGGTATAACCAAAGCGGTATACATTCCTACACCACGGAATAGCGAGGCTATGTTCAGCAGTGTGCATAATATTAGATTTGTAATACATAACTATTAATAATTGTTTTTACTTTTTAGAAGAATAATTTTGCTTTGGGCATAAACAAGGTCTTCAATGAAAATAAGATTTCTTAGTTTATTCAAACAGGAACAACAAAAGTGGAACTAATATCCAAGAAGGCTTAATTATTTCATGAAAAGCACCCATCCAATGTCTCACAGCAAAGACACAGATTGAAAGTTGCATATAAAGACATAGAGGCAGAAAAGAAAGAGGGCTTCACAAGAACCTGACAAATACCTCCTGAGGAAGTATGAACCAGCATAACTATAGAAACACAGAAAGCAGTGGAGGGAGGTTTGGCTGGGATTGGGGGGGGCAGGCTTGGGAGCCGTGGAAACGGATGCAGCAGACAGCGTATCAGTAAGCATTTAACATTTTGCTTTTTACATTTTCTGTCACTCTTCCAGGAGTGATTCAGCCTCGAGCTTTGCCCGGGGTTATATTCAGTCTCACTGAACGATTTCCACCACCCAACACTCTCTCACACACACACGCACACACACACAGAGGGAAGCGTGCATGCATTTTTTTATGTTGTAGCCATTATGCAATGCACAGACAGAGTGGAGAGATTTTATTATTTTGTAAAAAAAAAAAAAAAAACAGATGTGATTGCAATCACCCTGAAAACATCCGAACAGACGGAGGGAGCCGGTGTGTGTTACTGTGTATGCACCGCAGCCTTTCATTATCACTTATAAACCAATCAATACAAACTTGATTGGTCAACATGTAGCTATCGATTCATTGACCAATATAAGCCAGAATGCTAAGAAGTCCTCCCTGTACACAGCTGCAACAATCACTGTGAAATCTATATCGAATTAGCTTCCACTTACGTCTGAATGTCTGAAAACAGAGCAGCTTACGGTAATGTTCCATTTTCTCTCTTTTCTCTGAAATGTCTGTCACCAGAGGTCAAACTCCAAATGAAATATGATCCTACTCTACATTTCCCGAGTTTCAGGAACTTTTGCCAATCATTGAAAGAAGAAAAAAGACAAATCAATAGTGTGCTAAATATCTATTCTCTTGTCATATGGGCTTCATTTCGCTTGGTTTTACTGTCCTTCCATCACAAGGTCTGCTTTTGACATTACCGTAATGAAGCCGAGTTTTGATTAAAGTTACACTTACAAAACTACTAAATTGTTATGTAGATTTAACGCTAGAGCCCTTTAATGAGATTCCAGGAAAAGCATTGAAGTAACAAGGGTTTTCTTAAAATTTCTGAAATTTTGAGGGGGCACTGGGTGGGTCAGATTGTAGAGCACAGACATTGTGCAGAGGTTCTCCTGGGTTTGAATGCTGGTCTCAGGCTATTTGCTGCATGTCTTTCCCTTTTCTCTCTACCCTACTTCCTAGTGCCCAAAAAGATTATTGTTGTGTTCAAATTGGGCTAGAAGGACTTAGCCTGTCATCATAGCTATTCAAGCTTAGCATTTCAATAAACAGCAAGTGTATATGTGCGCAAAGCTAATGGCAGTGCCCACAGTTCTAAAGACATAGTAAGTTTTTTTCTCCAAGGAACTTCCATGAATAATCATGGAAAAAAACACTTGAATGTTGAATGGCCATCATAGCACTTTTAATCAATTTGATGGAGGAATAACCAAAAATATAACAAATTAAAAACAGAAAATATATTTGTTGTTGAGCTCATATGCCTATTTATTTTATAGTTTGCCTGCAAAACAAATTGTTGAACTGAAAATGTTGCTAATTTTGCCCATATGTAGATTTCAATTAAATGTGATTAATTAATTACAGACCCTGGCATTAACTCTATTAAAACAATTTGATCAAGTTTCCCCCCAACGCTACCTAATAAGCACATATACTTGCATCAGACAGGGCAGATTACAAAGAACTCTACAATGATTGGTTGTAAAAGCTGATTCAAAACACCACAATGGAAGACATGAGCATTACCAACCCAAAACAAGTAATGGTGCAAAAACAAGAAACACAAAGAGTTTTAATAATAAGTATCAACCCAAATACCGTAAATACCAGCTTGTTGTCCCGTCTATGTACATAAGCAGGTATGTATTTTACTTGCGTATCAAAATAAGCATGAGTGAATGATATAGATAATATTTTATAGTGTGTTAGCAGTTGGGAAGAATGTGATAATTGTAATTAATTGTAGTAATGAATTTAAACTAATAGCAGTTACATTATCTTAGACATTATAGCTTTAGGTTTTGTGCTAAATACCACGACTATGTGAAGCTGTTTTATTTCCATTCATACTGTGACAGTCTTATGTATCACAATCATGATTTTTTTTTTTTTTTTTGCTGCTGGGGTTGATGGATGGCCAGGCTGCGTCATTTTGGACTAGCAAACAAAAATGAAAAATTATGTTCCCATTTCCTTGAAATGATGGAACATCTCAAGGTTTTAAGGCCTTGTAACATCATTGTGGATGTAAATATTAGTTTATTAAAATTAATGAGCATTTTCCATGAGATAGTTTTGTTTGGTAGTGCACAAAGCATAAAATTGAAAATACTTCCAGCTGTCCCTCTGTTAAATCTTCACACCTTCAAACTTTTAAGTTGGATATAAATATATTTATATAATACAAAATTTTGTCTGTTTAATATGTTTTTCTACTCTAAAATAAATAATGTCATAATTTGTTATTTATTTATTTATTCTTGTAAAATTGCTTGGCAGTTGTACTTCGGTGTAGGTGTGCATGTGTTTGTGTGTGTGTGTGTGTGTGTGAGAGAGAGAGGGAGACAAACTTAGCCACATAGAGAAAGCTTGTCTCTTGCTGTCAGAGGGGAAACAGTGTTAGACAAAATCCTGACAAGGCAAAGTGTTTATGGATTCCACAGACATATATGAAACCAGCACCAACACAATACACACACATCCATGCACACACACTCACACCAGACTTCTGAAAGTAAGTCTGGTGTGAGTGTTCTGTGTATGTTTGCATGTGTTTGGATGTACTGTATGTTGTAAATCGCACTAATCAATTGTGGTCTGTGTCAAGGCAGGCCAGACCTGTCTGTTTCACATTTGGTCGGGGTTCTGGTATGTTTGTGCACGTGCATCGCTGTCACGTGACGTTTTTCACACAGCTGCTGCGACTCCCAGTGGTGTGTCTCCAACACCAGATACTGTCGGTTTTGATGTTGAATGAAACGTTCGGGTTTTCACATGGAAAATCTTCCCTGAATGAATCGAAGCACGAATTGCATGGCTTTACGAGTTAATTTTAGGTTCTGCATGAGTTGGTAGATTTGGAGAAACACACCCATTCCCACACTTTACTGATGTACTTTTGACAATATTTGCAAAACATTATCTAGTTTTTTTTATGCTTTACCATGATCTTTTAGCCTAATTAGCTGATTAAAATTGGCACACTCCTTAATGGCTTAAGCCATTACTGCTTTTGTATGTTTGTCCCGCTGCTAGTCTAAGACAGAACTAGTTGGCTCTTTGAAACTGAATACCCACCAGAGTAAAACACACATGGCATCCCGTGGCTAAGATGAAAGCCACAAGGCCATGCCTCACAAGGCCCAGAAATCCATCATGTAGCATGTCTGCTGCCATACTGAACGCTACCTTTACTAGCCACATGGTAAAACTACACAGAAACGTTGTTACTCAATAGCTTTAGCTATCAGGCTTCATTTTAATTGCACCATGTAACATAAATTATAGTGAGATCCCCTAGATTTATCAATACACTGAAACCCAGGTTTACCCCTGTTTTTTCACATCATTCAAGCTATTACGCAACAAAATGGGATGCATCTGTGTAAACACCTGGATCGACGGAGAGTTACTTTGTACTTTAGTAGTTTTGTTCATTTTGTACACAGCTTGTTCGGAAAATTGGTTAAAATACCTTACTACCAAAAAAAAGGAACTGTTTGCAATGTAAATACATGGGTACGTAGAGTGATTTGTTTATTAGAAAACAATAAAAGTAGGAGCTGATGACATGGTAGCAAAATGGTTTATTAATTGGTGAAGCATCAAAATAAAACATAAGAATGTCTAATTCGATGTATTGTGATGTATTGTGTTTGTTGTTGTATTTTTGATCATCTTTAAGATCAACAAGATGACACACAGCAAATCTTCAAACAACAGAGATATAAGGACATCTCTGTCCAACCACTGTTGGTTAATGGGTGGTAAGACCCATCAAGTGGTGGGTCTTACCACCAGACGCATGAGACTCTTAAAGTCCAACCCTTCAAGAGTTGAGAAGCAAAGCCAAGAGTGGCTGGCAAGAGACGGCTGGGTCTGTACCTTACAGTGGGCACAAAACTCTGAGAAAATCCTCTCTTCCTTGCTCTGGGTTTGGACTTAGAATTTTCTCCATTACGCTGAGAAGTGCGGTCCATGCTAGTATGCCACTTCTATATCTTGATTATTAAAGTCATAGCATCATCATCTGACAAAATCATGCTTTATGTAGCCTGGTAATTTCGCTGCAAACCAACAGATGGAAGCACACCTAATTTGCTTTTTTTTTCTTTTTCAATAATATGAAAATGTTCTCAAAATTCACCTAATCAGCATTTTATTTATTCTTTTGTTTTTGCGACATTTCAAAGGTTTGCTTAAAATGTAGACCCAAAAGTAAAATTACTAATCAAATAGTACAGCACTTAAGACTACTCTTACTCACCTCTGGATGCTAAATGCTTCAAATTAAGATTGAAAATGATCACATACTGTTTGAATAATTCGATTAATAATTATCTAACCACTTGATGGTCCTCCCCTTCATGTTCATGTAATACTTTAACATCCATCCATCCGCCCATGGTCTCAGGTTGGGGCTATAACCAGCGGTTCCTGGGCCAGAGATGGGGAACACCTTGAACAACTTTCCATCCATAAGAGGTCAAACAGGTACACATTCACTTATGATAAAATGAATAAAACTAGATGTTGAGCTCCTGTAAAGGTACAATTTTCAGTAATGAAGCAAAAGAACATGATAAATTTTGCACCGTTGATTTAGTTTGTGCTCTCTATTCAGAACAGGACTGCATCAAGGCAGGACAGGAAGCCGTGTGACAACAGTTCAGGAATCACAAAATTAGTGTGAAACCTTTAAAACCTTTATAACGTTAATCATCTTCAACAGTTAAGCATGTTTACTGTTACAGGTGTAAGTGTCCAGTCAACTTTACAAAGCTCATAACTGTGTGACAGCTTAAATGATGGCAATACGTTTTTTAAACTGAAACCTAAAAAAAATGCAGGTTCTTTAGTGTGTGTGTGTGTGTGTTCACACATCAAAGCCAGAAAGAAAAAAAACAACAACATGCGCCTGTAACTACAAGCCTCATTAAATGAGACTCATACATGGCTTGGTGCTGTAAACATGCTAATAATTCTTAATGACATTCTCCTACATTCATATGCATGTGAACTGTAGACCGTTAACCCCCGAAGCCCCATCCTGCTGCTCATCAACACACGGTCACCACTGCGGGGTATCGGCTCTCTGTTTTTCCATTAATACCCTGAGATTGAAAGTAACATTAGCCAATAAAGCTGGGACTAAGATGACACATATACCATAGATGGAGGAATTAAAGCCTAATATAATAATTCGGCATGGCATAGAGGGAAAAAAAATCACTCATCACTGTGCCCAACATTTTGATTTCCGATTTCTGGCACGGCACGCAGGCTGGACGGAGACTGATTTCTCTTTTAAGCAAAGAGATTCTTAAGTGATTTTCTCAAAGGGTTTAAACACATACTTTAACCTTGCGCACAAAATGATACACTTCAAAATAAATACACAACGTATTGATTTCATAGCTCTCAGAAAGGCAGTGTGTAGGTCTATCTGCGCACGAGTGTGTTTTAAAGCTCTCCATCCGGCTGGTTATTTTCAGAGCAAGTGGAGAGCACATCAGTTTTTATTAGATTAATAAATCACCTTTGTTGTCAATCAAGCAGCAGAGAATAATTGGATATGGTTGAAGCCTTGTGTGATGGATTATAAATCATTCAAGATTAAATTAAAAGATAATGCACAAACTTAATGGTTTGTGTTTTGCAGTCTAAATTGCCTCAGAGCAGCCCTGTTTTCCCGCTTTATTGGGAGTCGTTTTTCTTTCCTCCAAAAGCACTCACATTTTACACCTTTTTATAGCCCGGCCTGTTCTGTTCTGTTTTACTAATTTCTCTTTTGCTCTTCTTAAAACAAACACGTTTTTAGATCGGGTTAATTTTGTTTCCTTTCCTTCTTCCTTGCCGGTACAGATGGACACTTTACATCAATGTTTGTTATTTGGCTTTCTTTTAGTTGGGGCTGGGACTTTAATGTATTCATTTTGATTAAATAACAACATATATTTTAATGCGTTAAAAAGCTTAGTGCAATTTTTTCTTGTTTTACGTATGCTGGTTCCGGCCATTATGCATTTCTGATACACCTGAAAATCTGGCACACAGCGACATCTTCAAGCAACAGCGATAGATGACAAAGCCACTTCTCTCAGCATACTAGTGGTTAATTTTTTCCTTAAAAATGTAAATTAATGAGACTCTAGAAAAGACTACTGTTGTGTTCAAGTTGTGCTAAAAGGGGTTAACCTTTCAGCGAAGACAATAGACTGACTTAAGACAAAATACTGTTGTTAGTTTATAAATCTCTGAATAGTTTAGCACCACAACACGTTAAAGATCTGCTGATCAACCATCCAGAACCTCTCAGGTCTTCTGGTCCTGGTGATATAATAATTATTGTTTATTTTCTCAATTGTTGGCTGTATGTTGAGTTTCATGACTTTGTATTTATGTGTTTTTATTATGTAAAAAACCTTGAACTGCAGTGTAGGGACAAGTATGTACAGAAAATGGATGGATGGATGAACTTTAAACTGCCTTGTTGCTGAAATGTGCTGTACAAATAAACTTGATTGATTGATTGATTGATTGATTGATTGATTGATTGATTCTGGCCTAATATACCATCTCAATGCTAATCATGTTTCAGCAGCACAGATGTCACCAATGCTAATGTCAATGTCCACATTTCTCAAGGAGGATTTTTTTGAAAGAAGGTTTATCATGATCATGGGTTCCTGAAATATTAGGTATAATATAACGCTTTACATTAATTTGAACCTAAATTAGCTTTAGCTTTCTGCAGCTGTACCTGAAGCCTGTTAATTCTCAGAACAAAAAGGGGGATAAAAGGTCATGTTGCACAAGGATATGTGGAGCAAAATAAAGCAATGAAAGATGAAGCGCAGAGGCAGGCGGCAGGAAAAATGCGGGGAAAAAGAGCTATATCATGTATATTATCCTCCGGCCGGTAAATTTAAGGGTGTCCGTTTGCGTTGGAACAGACCGGGCGTTATCATAATCTCCTGCTGCCTACTTGACAGGACCTTAAACTGATCCTGTCATTTTATTTACACCCAGACCACTGTGCGATTTACTCCGAGATGTGCACGCATGCTCACATGTACGCAGACACTCCCACCATTCCTGACTTTCCCAGTGAGCCCGGTCTGCTGGGTTGGATGACATCTTTTGATCAGAGCTGTCCAAAGAGATCAGAGCAGACTGGCAGGTAATAGATACCCAGCAACTAACCAGACTGCTCTGCAAAGAGTGTATGCTTTCAAAAAGGTGCACACATGGATAAGTGTAGCAGAAAAGCAGACATTTCCTCTCAGCTTTTTTTTTCTTTTACTTTATAGTATTTTTTTTACATGTGTGAGAGCATAAAGTGCAAACTGGTATGTGTTCTTCCTTTCTCGTTTGGCCAATTATGCTTACTGTCAATGAGACTGAGGAGGAACTGAGAAAGATCAAGAAATTAACAAATAGAAAGACCGTGAGGTAAAAGAAATACATGTGTGTATGTTTTAAGCAGATCTGAGATGGTAGAGTCAGTGGGAGAATGAATTAGAGAGATCCAGGCAGACAAGCACCAGAGCAGGGCTTTAAAATAACCAAATGAGAGATGATGGAAATGATAAACGCTCCTCTGCCCTTCTTGGCTAACTCTGCACATCCCTACTGTCTATTTCTTCTTGTCAAAGTACAAACACAGCCACATACTCACATCCAGCCATCAGTCTGTCTGTCTCCAGTGACAATGCTCGTGACCACAGGTTGCCCCAAACCCTTTCAGACAGGGACTGCTCTGAGCGCGAGTTATCTGAATAACAGAGAACATCCAGAGGGTAATTTACTATCATTCACCCCTTAATAATATTTATGTAGCATGTGCTCACACACAAAAGAAGTGAATTAAGTCGTTCCAATCTCAGAAGGTTTGTGAAAAATATTGACCTTGTTTCTAGCTGACCGTTCTCTAGCTGTGCCTGAAAATATGCCTATTTGTGTAACATTCTCTGAATTCTCTGCTGGTTGTTAACAGTATTGTCCGGCAGGAAGAATGTACTATGTATGGAACTAAATTGGGGCCGTAAAGTTCGTTCAAAAGAAATAAATGAAAGAAACTGAAAAATCATTTTCAGACTGAAAAAAATGAACTGAAAACTGAAAAAAAAAACTGAAAAAATAATGAAACTGAAAAGATTTTCAAAAGCTGCTTTTCAGATTCAAGGTTTTCAGTTTAAGATTTATTTATTCATTTATTTCCGTTTCAAACTTTTGGCCTGTTTTGGCATGGGGGTGGGAGGCGTGGAAACATGACTGACCCACTCACTATAAAAGCTGAAAACACAGTCCTAGCTGTTACATTCAGGCACCATTGGAACTGAAAATGTCTTCAAAACATCATCGATATTCTGTGTGTATGTGATTAGTTTTGAAAAATAACATGCTTAACTGATATGACCTGCTTATATACAACAGATATATCTGTGGAAAAAATATGATATTAATAGTCAAAATCATAGTCCATGTTTAACTCATTGCTACCGGGCATAAAAGTGACCGAATAAAAACTACAGATCCATCAGAGAGGCAGCCTGCTAGTGTTCTTATATAGAGAAGCATGCTTCTTACTCTGCATGTGGCATTTTTACAAAATAGCAACTGCACTAAAAATAAACGCTGTTCTTGTATGAACACACACAGACGCGCAAGCACACACACACACACACACACACACACACACACACACACACACACACACACACACACACACACACACACACACACGCACACACATACGCATGCGCACACACACACACACACGTCAGTATGTCAGGAGCTCTCTAACCCAGACATGCACTCTTGTGCAGGCAATGTAGGGACAGCATGTGAATATGTTGTCAGGAATCCCCAGCTGAGTGGCATGGGGAGATGATTAGCCAGGCTAACAGCCCCCCCCCCCGCTCCACAAACCCCTACACATACACATACATTTGTGGGCAACATGCTACATCTGTGTTTCTGAATAATCAGAACCAGAGACAGACGCGCTTTCTGCTGTCATTCCGCGTCTGAGCTGCTGCACATGCTGCTAGCATGGCTCCTATTTACCACCTTAAAAACAGAACATCCACAATAAACCACAGAGACAAATCCAGAGCAAAGCTACATGTTTATAACTACACTTTTGCACCTGAAAAGTTTTTTATTTCTGTTATGTAAGAAATAAGCGTACTTTTCTTGACAAGATAGGAGTTCAAATATGTCATTTTAATATTCAGTTTTATTTTTGTTTACAAACCTGCAGGTGAAGCCAGAAGTTTACATATAATGAAAAAAATAAAAACATGCACATTTTCCCCCCTCACTATATGAAATAAAGACCAAATTTTGACCAAACGATTGACCCAAGTCAAACAATTCAATGGCAACACTTCCAAATGGTGAGAAAAACTAGGACTGTTGTCAACTTATTGTCACTACGTTTATCGAGTTTTCTCACTCCTCTTTTGACTTTATTTCAAAACAACTAGAAATAAATCTAGCGACTCCTTTTTGTTGTTGGAGACTTTTATAGAGACAACGCTGAGGCTCTCACTGTTGAGCGGGCAGTGAGAGCGGCTATTAGCCGCCGTTAGCTTCTTCTGCTTCCTCAGTGCTGCATTCAGTCCGACAGTCATCAGCTCAACACCAAACCTTCACCAGTAGTCAGAGCACAGCAGACTCATTCCACTACATGTTCTCACTGCAACTAAATCACACATTTGTAAAGCTGAGTAATGCTCACCAGTCACTATTGCAACACTCGCTACTCCAACTCCTGGCTAACTCACCACCAGGCTGGAGGGGGAGAGAGCCTTAACATAAAGAGTCAGCATATGTAAAATGTTTTGTTGAGCATTTGGTCATCTTATAATGTTATTCCCTCATCAAAAAAATACCTGGATTGTTGCTTTGATTCTTTCATAAATGCTTGAGAAATCCTTTAATTTCCAAGACTATCCAGCAGCAGTTAGCAAACTTTTGGTGGAACTACAGCTTCTGACCTTATCATAGGAGCTACTTTTCAGAGTAAAACATTATTAAAAAGTTAACAGAGGAGTCATGCTGTGATGACTTCCTGAGGGTGGAGTTCTTAAAGAGACAGAGGCCCAATTTTAAATCATTAAAACACAAATGAATAAAACTTAACATAACTTACTACTGTAAGTTTCTTTTACCATCTCACACATTTAAATTTAAAATCTAAAGCAGGCAAAATGTATTTGACTTGAAGAATAGAAGTCAGTAGACATAACCAAATGTGGCTCAGATGTTTGATAGTGTACCTACTGTTGGCTGGTGCGTTTATGGACCATAAAAGGTGGGAGTTCATGGCCTTGATGAGTTTATTGAACATGTTTCATTCTACTTTTTGGTTGTTTGGTTATCACTGATGGGAGCTGGTTTAAGGGAAACATGGTTGACTCTGATCAGCTGACTGGTGCATCTTTGAAAAATAAACACAGCATGTCTTAGAGCTTACAGCAATATGACTCAGCAGTGGACAAGGAATGACTGGGCTTGACTGCAGTGATGCTAAAACTGTGTTGCAAGTTTAGAAAGTCATGTTGAAAGAAGAGATTCAATTCGTCAGCCATCGGGGTCGATGCAACACCTCTCACAACCTGCAGCACACCTCATCAGTTCTGAGGCTCTCGCTGCACCAAACCACACACACACACACACACACACACACACACACACACACACACACACACACACACACACACACACACACACACACATACACGCACCCATTAAGTCCCCCGACTAATATGTCTGCGCATGTCAAATCACCATAATTAAGCATTATTGATCTGAGATTCAATTAACTTTATTAACGTGGGCTGCACTGGTGATTAGAGAGGGTTGGGGGGAAGCGAGGATGAAGATTAGAAGATCTCAGCGGGTTGGACAACTTGAAGCGTAGAACACTGAAATTCACTGGGAAAGGTGTGAGAAAATTCATCTTGGGGTGACTGGAATGTTGTGGGTTTCACAAAAAAAGAGTGATGTTTCTTCACCTCTGGTTTTTCTCCTTCTGTGGAACACACACTCTGAGAGAAACAGCTCCATCTAAACTGAAGTGTAAACAGGCAACGCTGACGTGCCTGTGTGTCTGATAGGGCTGTTAAGTGGTTATATAAGCATGATAAACGGTTTCCTAACATCATAACATCTGCAGAATGCTAAAAGATTTCCTCGCTTCATGGGCAGACAAGAACACAAAGATACTCAGCTTTGTCATAATTACAAGGATTTTTGGTATCAGATTTTTGATATCAGTGGAACTCTAAATGTTCCATGTTGGATTCTGTATGATAGAATTAACTTTGTAGTTTGAGTAGAACTGACTAAAATCCTTGCAGCTTGAAAAGAGTTTGCTTTTCTTTTTTACGTTCTCTTTTGCTCTGCTGAGCCTGATTCTCCTGAGTTTGAGCTCCAACCTTCATCCTCTCTCCTGCTGACTGTTCATCAAGAATTCACTCCATCTCTCTTTGCACTAATTAAAAGAGCACCTGCATACCTGTTGTGTTTGGCTCGCTCTCCTGCTGCTTGTGTGCAGCGTGCCTCCCCATGTTTAGCGCAGGATTTTGGGTCATGGTGTTGTGAACTCTTCATTCTGGGCCAAAGCCTGAGGCCTTCAGGGGATTATTTCTGCAAGTCTTTCTCCTTCTTCAGTGTTCACACGTATCCGTATCTGTTATTTCACATGACCTATAAAAACATTGTTAATACAAAAATGTGAACTTAGTAACAATACTTGGCTAAAGTTTGTTATTTACAAAAGGTGCTTTTAGTCTGTCTATGTTTTAAAATGCTCTGAAATTTGTTATTGATATGAAACCTGTAAAATGAGTGAGAGGAATGGATAGATAGGGAAATCTGGTATAATTGTTATTAATGAAATTTTTTTTCATAATTTACAATATTTTTAAATCATTGTTATGTTTTTCATTTTTGACAAAACTGCATAGGAAGTTTAGTCAGCAACCGAGCATTATGGAACCATTAGTCTGGGATATAAACACACCAGTCAACAGGATGTACTCTGGTTGTCTTTAGTGAACAGTTTGTTAATGTGTGAATGACTGAAAGAGAAAGAGAGGAACAGGAGAAAATAAATCTAATGTTTTCACTGTTTGATCTGCCAGTATCTGCTGAAGATGGCTGATATTGATCTATGACTGAGTGATCGGTGCATGCTTAGTTAAATATCAGAGATTTGTAAAAAATAAAAATAAAATAAAAAAGATCTGCTTTGATATTATATTAAACAATTTAAGATATTAAAGCTGCTCAGATTATTTGGTCAGAGACAGCATACAGTTGGGCCTTCCCTTCCAGCCATCGGCTGATTTGCAAACCTGCTCCCTGTTTTGGTTTGAAATTAAAATGTTTTATAAACTGCAATTCTAAAAAGGCTTAACACAAAAAAACAAGCACAACCGAAGGAACCAAAATTCCTATTAATCTGTTTTGTCGTTTTTCAAATGATATAAATTACTAATCACCGAAGCCTCTGTTCGTGGCCTTCATCTACCTTACAGAGACGATTGTAACAGTTTAGAGACATTCACCAAGATCCAATATCCTCACACGCCTTGTAAAATTCTGCTGTGGTAAATTCAACTAGTTATAGCTGAAAATCTGATTTATTTTTATATGGAAAGGAAAAAATATTTCAAAAATAAAAAAGATTTTTCAATCAAGTTTTTGTAATTATTTTTGCATTAAACACTAAAGTTTACATATGCACAGAGCTTATCGGCTATATGACTTCATTTCCAATTCCCTTATTTCGGGCTGCGATTATAACACATTAATTTTGATTAATTAATCACATAGATAGGGCTGCACAGTGGCGCAGTTGGTAGAGCTGTTGCCTTGCAGCAAGAAGGTTCTGGGTTCAATTCCCGGCCCCGGTCTTTCTGCATGGAGTCTCCATGTTCTCCCTGTGCATGCGTGGGTTTTCTCCGGGTTCTCCGGTTTCCTCCCACAGTCCAAAAACATGACTGTTAGGTTAATTGGTCTCTCCAAAATTGTCCCTAGGTGTGCATGGTTGTTTGTCCTGTGTGTCTCTGTGTTGCCCTGTGACAGACTGGCGACCTGCCCAGAGTGAACCCTGCCCGTCACCCGGAACATTAGCTGGATATAGGCACCAGCAACCCTCCCAACCCCACCAAGGGACAAAGGGTGTCAAGAAAATGGATGGATGGAAGAAATGGATAATCACATAGATATTAACACATTAAAAATGTTAACACTATAATGTTATAATCTCTCTCTCATTTTATATGCAAAAGTCCAGAGGGGAACCTTTGCATTCTCATGTTTCCAGTACACTCCTAAATCTGATGCACTAGCAAAATCTGTAAACAGCAGTAATTGATGATAAAGCCACTTTACTTGGCCCATTGGAGGTTAGTTATTGCTTCAAAAACCAATCTGATTGGACACTGAAAGGGTTAACCCTAACCCTATCGTGAAGCTGTTCAAGGTAGCATCTCAATGCAGCAGCACAGACGTCCCCAATGCTAATGTTGGCATCCAGACTTCAAATATCTACAGAATTTCCATGAATGATCAGGAGTTCCTGAAACACTGGAAAGCTCTATGTCTTGAATAACATTTTACACCAGAATAACAGATTAGAAACAATACATATTTTTAATATGTCTACTTATTCTATGTTTTAGCAACAAAAAGGTTCTTTGGCTTGAAAATGTTGCTTATTTTGTCATTATCCTTTTCTAAAAACTGTAATTAATTACAGACTAAAGTAAACTCAATGCTCAATTTTAAGTCAGACCTGTCACTATTGCTAATATATTTGACTTAAATTGTATATTTTTATCTCTCAAAATCAAAACAACAGAATTTAAACTTTTACTGTATTTCCATAAATGTGTTTATAGCCAAGTCATGTAGTAGTTTGGTTATGTTCTGTTAGCCTGCATTATCTATGTCAGATTAATGAAGCTAAAATAACACGTTGCATTGTGGGGCTGAGTGCTTTATACAAAAGATAAGGGAAAAAGTGTGAGCTTTATGATCCTGTAGACACCTTCCACATTTAAACTGAGGACGACTGGGGATGGAACCATCAGCCTTCTAATTGAAATATATTCTATCTTCACAGCTGTGAATGTAGTGGAATAAAATGATATACTTAATAAAATAACAAAATATTCCAGAGTACTTCAGAAGGAATAAGTCAAATGCCACCACTGTATTATAAATTTTAATACATAATTTGTAACTTGTGCTTATCTGTCTTAACAAACAAAGTCTAAGTCAAGGTTTATCATACCTTTGACTTCCTCCTCATTTCTTTCTTTTAAATATCACACACTTGGAAGAACGCAGATGGCTGCACAAACATAAATAAAGCCATGCTTCGTTCTCATCACACAGGCGTAGCTCGTTGAAGCTGCGCTGTGAGCGTTAAAGGTGATTCCGCAGTGTTGTTTGTCCTCAGCTGGAGCGCCGAGCCACTGCGTTCCACTGTTTCCTCAGTCACAGCGTTATTCTCTTAAACAGCTGTCGTTTTGGCTGATGCAGAACAGATGGCATGTACATGAGGGTCTCCTCGGCTGCACGTATGTGCAGGCGCCGGATGTGTCTCTGAGACAGAAGGAGAAAGAGAGAGAGTGAAAGAGGAAGATATGGAGAGAGAAAGAGAGCTCCTGAACAGGGTGAAGCATAAAAACACCGTAATCTGTCTATTGTCTCCACCAGTGTTGAAAATCCAGCAGAAATGGATCATTGCTGTTTTGAGTAAGCTGTATTTCAATGCCATAAAAGAAAATTTACATAAATGCATCCAGCCGATCATGTGTCATGTGACCCAACAATTTTTTAGAAGCTGTTCATAGTGGCGTGTTTAACGCCTCTCAGATGAATCCTCATTGTGAGAGTGAATGCTGGAACAGATTGCATGTTCAACAGACAAACCGAATGCTTGCCCGCAGGCAAAAAGTTGTTACAGTACAGCACATATTGTACAACTGGTGTGTGTGTATGTAGGTGTGTGATTGCGTGTGTGCGCGTGTGAGTGTGTGTGTCTGTGAGAGACATGTAAGGGACTCTGGGATATCTGTCGGTGTATGCATCTGTTTATCTCATGTCGCTGTTGTATCATCGCCGATGGCAACGGAGGACCTGACAATGACAAAGCCACGTCTCTGTTTTGTTGCTCATGCAGCATCAGCTCATGTTCAACCTCACACAACCTGAAAAGTGTCCTGATAGACACTAGCTGGCAGCCTGCACCACTGCTCTGTGTGTTCACACATCTGGAATCAGACTGGAACCATTTGAAAATCCTGAGTGGAAGAACCATTATGTGTAATGTCCATTTAACGTTAGCAGAAGAAAAATCTATATCTGCTGCTTTTGAAAAATTATTTTATAGTATTGTTTATCTCCCACTATTTTATTTCCGGGCTGGATTCTCAGCAGAATGATTTAAATACATGTAAATGCAAAACATGTCTATCGAGTGCAGCATATGGAAGTAACATGTACCTATTCTTCAGTCGCTTCACAGTTGTCCTCTTTTCACCACAGACACGACAGATGCAAAGAAGTGATTAAAAATATTATATATTTATTATTTAATTGCCCTCTTTTATCAAAACTTTAAGCACATCTCACTGGAGGACTCTCATCAGAGCAGCATTTCAAAACCAATGTGATGACAGATTGTAAAATAGTGGAATGATGTGTACATTTTAAATTGATTAATTTAGAAATGAAAGATGAGATTAGCAGAGGATGAATTATAATTTTTAAATGCTTTTTTTCTTTGTTTTTTGTTGGGTTTTTTTGTCAAGCCAGCAATGCAGATTGGTCTTTTTGTCACCATTTTCTTTCTTCTGCATGAACATTTCTATCTGCTTTCAGCATATGGATTTTTTTTACCCATTCAGTCTGCATAACCTAAGCAGAACGGCATGCAGTTTGCACTGGCTATAATTGACAGTAATATTAATAAATATAGACAGGTTTTTTCCACTAAACCCATGCATGCAGCTTCAGGTAAATGTGGATAAACTGCATCAACACATGGAGACGATTGGTGCTCTGAAGTTATCCTCGGAGCTATTCTGGTTTTGCATCTCTGTTCAGAATTAGAAACATGCACAACCTCTGGTTCATACACATTTAACACCCACATACATTGTGAAAGCACCCCTCCATGTTTACATATACAATTAGATGAATGATGACCCGTAACAGGACCCAGTGGTGGTCACAAACCCACTGGGTCTACTTGCCCATTTTTTTTTTTGTTAAGAAGAAGAAACACTTTTTCAAGGTGCTAAAACATACAGAGGTTTAGGTATGCATGTTACTGTGTTTGTTTGCTTTTTCCATGAGCATAAACCATTTCTCATTTGATGCTCTTTATGACTTTTATAGCCTTAACAACAAAAGTGAACATCCAGAGATTTACCAAGATGCGAGACTGTGATTTGTCTTGATGCATATTTTTTTCTGTGTGATTTCCATTGTAATATTCTTAAACTAGAGGGATTTTAATATAAATTGAAAGCTCCAAGCCCTCTCCCTGAAGCTAAACTGTAAATAATAACCTAAAGTTTTTTTTTTCTTTTCTAATCTTTGGTAATTGAAGCAAATGGGTTTTACAGGGAGAGATTTGTCTTAGGCAAACATACATACATTTTTTTTATATTATTATTTACGAGGAGGCGAAGGCTGAGCGGTGTAATGAGTGAAAATGCATGCTTAATTTAAATGGCGAGTGTGTCTGTTAGGGAATGCATTAGAGTCTGCAGAAGAAGCGTAAGACATATTAATTGACAGACAGGAACCGCTGTCTCCGAGGTTGATACAAGTAATTTATTACTTCAGAAACGAATGCCACCGCCAGAATGTGCTTCATTAATTTCAAATTTAGTTTTAATTTCAAGCTGTTGCCCCTTGAGAAGAATAAGGTGGCAAGTTATGTTTGAGAAGACATTTTTTCCCTCTCCTACATTTCATCATTCTTTTTCTATCCCTCAGTTTCTCTGTCTTTATTCCTTTCTCACCAGTTTATTTCATGTAATACAGCATTCAGGGGCTGGGAATGGGAGGAGAGGGGAATGACATTTTAAATGACTGGAAAATAACATCTGTTTAAAAGTGTAACAAAATAAATACTTAGAAAATTTAATGTGTTTTCAGGGAGATTCTAATAAAGTTCTGTATTTGTTTTGCTCTCTTTGTCTGAACAGCTTATGTCCCCGACGATGAGAAGGAAGTAGCCTTGTTGGATGAGGACCTCGATGGAGAAGACTCTGCTCAAGAAGGAGAGGAACCTGCAAGCAAGCTCCTATGTCAGGACAAGGATTTCATTTTCAAGGACAGGCCAGAATCCACTGGCATTCACGACTCCCCCAATGCAGCTGACTTTTCTGGTCAGGACCTGGACAGCGAGTCCCACCTGAGTGAATCCTCAGACAGAATGTCTGATTTTGAAAGCTCCTCACTAAAAATTGAGGACGACGTCCTTCTTTCTAAAGACCTTTCTAACGAACTGTCCCCCTCCTCCTCTTCAGCCATCATGGTTGCATCCAATGCTGCAGCCTCGGCAACCGGAGATGAGGCCATATTAGCTGCAACAAGTTCTGTGGCTGACAGCCTTGAGAAAATGAAGGCGATTTACACTTCCTTCTTGAGCAATTCCTATTGGTCAACACTGAATCTGAACTTGAGTCAGCCACCAGCAGAAAAGCCTCCTCGTAGTCACAGCAGCAGCAGTAGTAGCAGCAGCAGCAGCAGCTGTGGTAGCGGAGGTTATGACTGGCACCAGTCTGCTGTGGCTAAAAGTCTCCAGCAGGCTTCTCAGAACCACCACAACAGACTGAGCTTGGTGCAACATCCCACAGTGGCGGTGACAACAGCTTCTACAGAACCTAACCTCTTCAGCACTGTTCAGCTGTACCGACAGAGCTCCAAGCTCTACGGCTCCATATTCACTGGTGCCAGCAAATTTCGCTGTAAGGACTGCAGTGCTGCGTACGACACTCTGGTGGAGCTCACGGTGCACATGAACGAGACGGGCCACTATCGTGACGATAACCATGAGACAGACAGCGAGGGAACTAAGCGCTGGTCCAAACCCAGGAAACGCTCCCTACTAGAGATGGAAGGGAAGGAAGATGCACAAAAAGTACTTAAGTGTATGTACTGTGGACACTCCTTTGAATCCCTTCAGGATCTCAGCGTCCACATGATCAAGACAAAACACTACCAGAAAGTGCCTCTGAAAGAACCTGTAACACCCGTAGCTGCCAAGATCATCTCCTCTGCTCGAAAAAGGGCCCCAGTTGACCTGGACATTCCTAGTTCACCGGACTCTAACGGAGGCACCACACCGAAGCCAGCCTCATTCAGTGACACTAATGACATTCTGCAGAAGATAAGCAACCCCTACATTACACCTAACAATCGCTATGGACACCAAAATGGTGCCAGCTACGCCTGGCAGTTTGAATCCAGGAAGTCGCAAATCCTCAAATGCATGGAGTGTGGCAGCTCGCATGACTCACTGCAGGAACTAACTGCTCATATGATGGTGACAGGGCACTTTATTAAGGTTACCAATTCTGCCATAAAGAAGGGCAAGCCAATTATAGAGTCCCAGATCCCCACATCCAACTCTTCAGTTGAAGAAAAGGTCCAGTCAGTTCCCCTGGCTGCCACAACTTTCTCCTCTCCACCTGCCCCTGTGCCTCCTCCGACTAGCATCTCACCCATGGCAATGGTTGTGGAAATTAAAAAAGAGGAGAAGGAAGAAGAATGTACACAAGAGTCCAACATTATCAATGCCAATAACCACAACAAAGATAAGAGGACAGAAGCGGAAGACGAATCTGAAGAAAAGTTTGATATTTCTTCAAAGTACACCTATCTGACTGAAGAGGATCTGGATGAAAGTCCAAAGGGGGGGCTTGATATTCTCAAGTCCTTGGAGAACACAGTGACTTCAGCCATCAATAAAGCCCAGAATGGTGCTCCCAGTTGGGGTGGGTACCCCAGCATCCATGCAGCCTACCAGCTTCCAAACATAATGAAGCTCTCTCTTGGCAATTCTGGAAAGAGCTCTCCCCTTAAATATATGTTTAGTGGAGGGGAGATTCTCTCCCCTACTGGCAAAAGTCAGCCACTGATTTCCCCTCCCAGCTGCCAAACCTCTCCACTACCTAAAAATAACTTTCAAGCAATGGAAGAGCTAGTTAAAAAAGTGACAGAGAAAGTAGCTAAGGTAGAGGAGAAAATGAGAGACCCCGGTATGATTGTGAGTGATTTACCTCTGAGGCGAACCACGCCCTCGCCCTGTGTCAGTGAGACAGAAGATCTAATCCGAGGAGAGTCGCCCAAAAGAAACACTGCAGGAGACTGTAAAACCCCAGATAATACAAGTGTAGTGGAGGTAGTACAAAATGGAAAGGGAACGAATGAAAAAGATTCTAGTAGTAGTGCTTCCACAAAGGAGTCTGGGGAGAATGGAGTGGAGCCCACTGCTGTAACACCCCCACTGCCTGCCTCTCTGTGTGGCAGCACAGCTATTATCACAGACCATCCACCTCCTGAACAGCCGTTTGTCAACCCTCTCAGCGCTCTGCAGTCAGTAATGAACGTCCACCTGGGGAAGGCTGCTAAACCGGCCCTGCCCTCGCTTGACCCCATGAGCATGTTGTTTAAGATGAGCAACAGTCTGGCAGAAAAAGCAGCAGTGGCTTCCTCTAACCCACCAGCACACACCAAAAAGGCCAGTAATGGTCATTTAGATCGTTACTTCTACCAGCAACATCTCAACAACGACCAACCTATAGATCTCACTAAAGGAAAAAATGCTGATAAAGGAAGTAATGGTGGTTCTTTGGGTTCAACTACACTTTCTTCTACTAACTCCACCCCATCAATTTCTCCCTCTTCTGCTGTCACTATGACAAAGGCCTCCGCTACAGTAGCTTCCTTCATGTCCACGTCACCTTTGAGAGAAAATGCCCTGTCAGACATCTCCGACATGCTGAGAAACCTCACAGAAAGCCAAACTCTGTCCAAGTCCTCCACACCGACCAGTCAGTCTGAGCGCTCTGACATCGAAGGTGCCACACAAGAGGAAATCGAAGATGTTTCACCTGCTCAGAAGCGCAAAGGCCGCCAGTCCAACTGGAACCCTCAACACCTCCTTATATTACAAGCCCAGTTTGCTTCCAGCTTGAGGCAAACAAATGATGGCAAATACATGATGTCTGACCTGAGCCCACAGGACAGGATGCACATCTCCCGTTTCACAGGTCTATCAATGACTACAATATCCCACTGGCTGGCCAACGTGAAGTACCAGCTAAGAAGAACTGGTGGCACCAAGTTCTTAAAAAACTTGGATTCAGGCCACCCAGTGTTCTTCTGCAGTGACTGTGCATCCCAGATTCGCTCACCATCCACCTACGTCAGCCACCTGGAATCCCACTTAGGCTTTCGTCTTCGCGACCTGGCTAAACTTTCCGGGGAGCAGTTGCTCAGTCAGTTATCACAGCAACACCATCACCAACACCAACGCCACACCAAAGGACTCTCTGAAAAACTCTTCTCCAGTCTCCACCCATCCAGCCACCCGTTGCCATCTTCCCTCCCGACCTCAGTACCAGTATCACTACCGATCTCGCTCTCCTCGTCCTTATCAATGTCCATGCCGTCAACTGAATCTCCATCTTCCTCTCCTGATGATGATGAAAGCGGCGCGGTCTACCAGTGCAAGCTCTGCAACCGGACATTTGCGAGCAAGCACGCTGTTAAACTTCACTTGAGCAAGACACATGGGAAATCCCCTGAGGACCATCTGATGTATGTGTGTGAGCTGGAAAAACAGTAACACTGGCTTGGAACAATGCAAGACTTTTACAATGCAGCTCAACCTACTGCTGTGCCACTCTTTTGAGTTAAAACTGGTGAAACTGCACAACGATGCCACTAAACTACTGCTAAGAGTGTTGGCACATTGTTTCTTTTTTAAACTTGAGTTTTTTTGGGGTTTTTTTGTTTTAGTTACATGTGAGGAAGACCTACTCCAGTCCAAATCTCTTGATTTAACCTCTCTTCTCTGACTAAAGTAGATTCATACTTGAAGCATTTTTTAACTAAAAAGATAAAGTTAAATGAAAGTATAAAATAGATTCTAAAATGGCAAGATGAGTTTTTCTCTATTTAAAAGAAATTAGGTTTATTGATATTTTGGCTAAGCTGCATGCATATCAATAAAATAATTTTGTTAAATATTTTATACCTACATTTGGTGCAATTTCTATGTTTTGTGTTTTTAAACTCCTGTCTGCAATTATTATTATTATTATTATTATTATTATTATTATTATTATTATTATTATTATTATTATTATTATTATTATTATTATATCTATGAGTGAACATTAAAAATTAAACCTTGTGGGTACTTCAAAGCATAAAAATATAAGATTTACTGTACATTGTATTTACATTGCTTGTTTTCTAAACATCCACAGTGATGAGTTTTAAATCCCAAAGTTTATTATAAAGAAGATTCTTCATTAAGTGTAAGAATTTCACCCTAAGCTTCATTTTTTTTGTTGACTGGAAAATGCTAATAGGTCTTAATACAAACATTGTATGGAGAAGAAATAAAATGTAATATTTTGCTTTGATTGATCAGGGACCTATATAATTCAGGTCTGTGTACTATATGTAAATAAAAAAAAACATTCAGTTAATTCCTGTTTAAATTATGCATCATTTCTATATTTTTTAAGTTAAAAGGATTATGACTATTTGCTGGTGCACACTATATGAAGAAAAACCTGTTTTGCACAATAGTTTTATAAATGTGTTATGTATCTGAAAATACAACAAAAAGGGAGAAAAAGTGCTAATCTTTTTACTCCCAGCTCATGTTCAAACAATTAAAATGTTTGTTTTTTTAAAAAAAAGAAAAGATCTGACAATGCTCTACACAAGCCCCCTGTATGAACACTAAAATGAATAAAATTGTTGTACAAAAAATCTTACTTTATGAATATATTTCTTGTATAAACTGTTATTTAAAAGCATTCTTGGTTGTTTCATATTGTTGAATGCCTATTTGATTGGTCCTACTTTTTTTTGTTCTGTCTAATTACTCTGCAGTGATTCCACACTGCAGCTTTATCTTTTTGCGATATGAAAGGTAACCATGGTTACACTAACCTCTTGAGTGACAAGTTCTGCTACATTTTTTGGCAGTTAATTTGCTGAAGTAACTGACATCTGCCAGAGAAATAATAATAATAATAATGATAATATTAATAATAATAATAATAAAAATAATAGTAATAATATAAAAAAGTACTTAAGTGTAAAATATCGGCATGTAAACAGCAGACACTGTTATGCATTCTGTGCCGTTTCTCTCTCTCTCTCTCTCCCTCTCTCTCTCTCCCTTTTTTCCATTTAATTCTTTGGTTTTCTGTTGTTGTTGTTCTTGACAATGAATCCCCATTATATGACTTCGTATAACCTTGTTTTCTACTGCAGCATTAAAAAAGAAACTGTTTTTGCAATCATGTGCGTGTGTACATTCTGTGTGTCATGGCTATCAATTAGGTGTATGCTGTTTCAGTCCCTAATGAGCACATTAGACTGGGAGTGTGTCAGCGTCTGTCTGTGACGAGCTGCAGACTAGTTTACAGTGAGTGGCAGCAGCAGGGCCGTGCGGGACACAAACACACACACGCACACACAGCGACACACACACTTATATTTAAACATGCAAACAGAAACCATGATTTTTGACTTGGCTGTAGCTTCCTCTATTGTGTTAGTGACTTAAACTGTGAGAAGCCAACAGACGCCGTCATAGACACCAAGTCATAGACTTGGTGTCCATCTATGACACCAAGTCATAGATGGACTTGGTGTCTATGAAGTCAGACAGACAGATAGATAGAATGCATCAAAAGTTTCTAACGTCATTGTTTCACAAAATCTAAAAAGCAGATAAATTAGACTTTTAAAATCATTCATGACATTGCATTTTTGCGAGAGCTTTAACTTTTACTGAAGTTTGATTTGTTTAAAATATTTTTATTCAGTTACATTTGAAATCATGTTTTAATGAGTAAAAACAAATATTAAATTTTATTTTAAAAAAAGAAAAAGCACCATGCAGTGATCATTCTGCTGGAATCCTGCTGATCTACAGAGGCTCTGGTTCAGGTTTGGAGAAAAAGAAGAAAACCCCAGGCCGGACTTTAAGGGACTGGTTTATAAGTCTGAGAATGTCACAGCTATATTATACAGTGTAAATTTAGTTTGATTCATGTTTACAAAAACATTCAGAATAATATCTTGACAAAAAATGTAAATTATATCAATTTTGTCTGACACTACTGATTATGATTTGCACTGGCTAAAACAGAGAAAGAGGAGAAGCTAGAGAAACTTTTAGATGTATGGAAAGATCCTGAGAACCATAACAACAGCAGCAGACATATTACTGATTGCTGAGTATTACTGATTACACTTTAAAAATTATGTAATTTTATGTTATTAAAGCTAAAGTTGTTATTAAAGCTAATTTCAATCCTGAAGGGGTTAATTAAAGGCTGAGAGAAAAACTTATCAGTTTATTCAGTAATACTTATATAACAAATTTATGTCAGATCATGATTTCTTGGTTAATGTCAAGTTGTCATAACAAAGACATTTTGAATAATGTCAACTTTGTATTAAAAGTGTCATAATTTACCGAATGACACTTTATGACAACAATCATAAATATTCATGAAGACTTATTCAAGTTCATGACATGTGTTAAGTCATGTTTATGACAGTGTCATGTCAGTCTTATTCACAACCTGTCAAATAAAGTGTTACCAAATATTTCATTCTGGTTGTGTTGCAGTATTATTTATGAAGTGTAATTAAAAATAGTTTGAGCATTATCTCCTCCTTTCCTTTGTGAAATCCACTAGCAGCATGTTCTTCCGCTCATAGAAACGAAACAAAGTAACTTTTACTTAACATAATCTTTGAGTTGAGGTTCTGTTTTACTTTTATTTGAGCAACATTTTACACTGGTAACGGTACTTTTATTTAAGTAAAATATTATTAAAGTAACTGTACTTCTACATTCTTTTTGTACTTTGTGATTCAAGCCAAGGCCCCTGCAGCTACACATGCTCACCATGATGCAGTCACGCTGCAGTTAGTGAAAATGATGAGTTAGAAAGTTAGACAATTTGACGGGCTGCTGCGGACAGACATCAGGTCAGATATTGCAAGTTTTCATATCATATACAAACCCCTGTGTACAATATGTCCATAAATCATTCATTTAAAAGATTTATTAAAAAATGGTTGGAGATAATGATTCACACAGAATCCTGAAAACCCATCTCTGTATGTTAAAACCAGCTGAGTTTTTCAGTTAAACACTAAAAGGTTTTTTTCCAAATATGGATTTCTTGCATGAATTTAAGATCAAGATAACTTCAACACTTCCTTTTCTTATCCCCCCCCCAAAAAAAAATATTGCAAGACTTTGGATTTGAATAAAATCAAAATATTTATTTCACATACAGAATCCATTTAATAAATTAGAAGATTACTGAAAAAAACATTCATTTCAAGAACTTGATCTCTAAATGAAATACATTTAGATTTCAATGTGCTTCATTGAAATCTCTTATCCATCTCTTATTACAAAGAGATGGATTTTTGAAAGCCTTTATTTCTCTTAGCGATGACAATTTTCCACTTACAGCTCATAAAAACACAACATAGTAAAAAAAATAGACTATTATAAACAACATTTATTACAGAACTCGAGTATTTTCTCTGCTTCACTGGCAAATCAAAACCAACTAATAACTCCTCTGGATTACATGAGAAATGAATTCATAAGGAACTCAATGGTTTCGAAAAGATAGATTAATACTGTAGATTAGAGATAAGAATTGTGTATTTCTTTTCTGCAGGTTAACAGAAAAAACATTCTAATGCATGTGCAACTACACACATTACATATGCAAACAGCATCAATAGCACCTAATCTACAGGTCTGGAAACCACCGCATATACACACTTAAAACACAAAGAAAGCACTCACACGCACGCACGCACGCGCACACACACACACACACACACACACACACACACACACACACACACACACACACACACACACACACACACACACACTTTTGTCAACCGCCAGGTACAGGGACTTCATCCACAGTGACAAGGTGCCACAGTGTGTGAAAATGTCAGCCTTCAACAGTGCTGCCTGAAGTCTGGCACCGTATTTAAGGCTCTCATTAGCTTCAAAGAAAATATGCATAAGACTGAAGCGTAAAAAAGCCATTTTCTCTCTTCCTGTCCTCACACCCATTGAGCAAAAGCAACGACTTATTAAGGTAAGAAACAAGCAAGCAGGAAGCAGTCGACACACCACTGGTTCAGGCTACAGCTAAGCACTTAAACAGAAGAAGACGTATAATAAGGTTACTAATGCTACGTTATTTTAGCATCAACACTTGATTAGCACATGAACAATACTCAGATCACTGCACAGGTGATCTTAAGTTTGTCAAATAAATGTACTTATGTTGGATTTTGAGAAACTGTAAAATTTATCTTTGACACAAGTGCAACATCCTTCTTCACAAAATGTAAGCTAAAACTGATTTTTAGCAGTTGGAGGATTTCTCTTTGTCATTGGTTAAAGACAATGAGATATTTGTCCTTCCAGCATAAGACACCCGTGTTTGTTTTGGCGATATATGGTCTGCCATATTCATTCAAACCAAATCAGAGTTCACTTTAATTGAACCAAGACCTAGGTTTGTTGGCAGTGTAGAGTTTTTTTTTGTCCTCATCAGAGTTGGATGGTGCATTCATACCTGCACAAACAAAAAGGTTTAATTTATTTCTAGTTTGTTCTAGTCAAACAAACTGTAGTCAGATTCATGTGGGCTAAATGCAGTGTGTGAATTCAGCTTTTATCAAACTGATTTATCAGTAGTAAACTGTTCTAGGCACACAGAAGGTCATGGTCACTAAATAACCCCATCAACAAAAAGCAAAGATCCTGAGGTTCCCAGAGAAAATGTCCCTCCCCCACTCCTTGACTGGTTTGAGATCCACTCTGTGAACAGAAGAAACTGAATTAATGACAAGAAGCAACCCTGGTAGAGTTCAACCTGAACTGGAAACCTCCAAATATTTATTCATAAGCACATCACTCTATGGAATTTTCAGGTGAAAGAAAAACTGAAACATTCCAGTGCTTTAAAAGATTCCGTAACACTTAATTGCTTAAAGCCAGCTCTGCCACTGAACACTGGTGATATAACATGAGTTTGTGAGAAGGTTTGGTCTGCTAATGTAACACATCTTCATTGTGGTTCGCACAATGCAACCGTCAGAATCTCCGAGGGACATGGTGAGAGACTCCACCACAGTAAGCTGCTTACACACATTTGCAGAAGGTGTGCTACCGATTCAAATGGGTTCATCTAAAACAGGACTGGTGGGAGGGTGGGAATACAAGCTCAGTGGATCCACTCCTCACAATGGAATCACAAAGCATAACACAAATAAAGCCAAGGTACAAGCAAACACACCCCTTCCACAAACACACACAGGAAGAATGCCTTGTCCATCCGAGTTCCTCTTGATTTCTTTTTTTAATCATGTTCCCTTTCCTTCCATTCTGTTCTTTATATAAGAACACAATACCACAGTCACAGAGACAGTGTTTCCCTATTGACAGAAGGCTCACAAGGCAATTGCTCATTGATTTACTAAACATTTTAGAGTCCATTGCTAGTATTAACGGTTGAGAAAAACGGTCTTTCTCCGTTTAGCATAAGAAAACTTGATATGCTAACATACCTCTTGAGAATATTTTCCTAGAAAGTGTCTAAGGGCCATTTCCAGTTTTGGCAAGAAGAATAAATTAAGTAACAGCGTCTTTGACATATATACAGATATTATATATTTTTATCTCCTCTGTATTTACAAAGATAAATCTCACAGAGATATCGGATTTTTAATAAACATACAAAAGAAAATCCTAATATAAGCTACTGTGATTGCAGTTCTTACAGTAAAAAGACAGCATAGTTTGGCACTAAAGTGATCAATCCCTCCAGTGTTCAGTGCTACCCATAGAGTGATGAGAAATTTCACATTTACTGAGAATGAGCTCAAATTTCAGTGTGAGCGAATCAAACTCAATTAATTTCATCTCATCATCTCATCATTTCATTCATCTACCTAATAGACATTAGGTAGACATTATAGTTTCTCAGTGTAATTTCTACTTGGAACATGCGTTAATTTGCTTATCTATGTTTCATGGCTTTCTGGTAGTTTCAATGTAATGCACTAAGACCTATCACAATGTAATACACCATTGTGTTGTAACTGGATTCTGCTTTTTGTCTGTTCTTTACACATCAGTTTGTTTCTCCTGTATCAAGAGCAGAATTGATCTAATTCTCTGTTTTGGGTCTTAAAAGCCAATAATTGTCAGTTTAACCTACAGTCAGAGAATTCAAATGTGTTTGGATTTTGCTTCAGATTTGTTAAAATCCAACATTCTGTATTCATTCACTGTATTCACTGAGAAGAGTTTTGTTGCTTTAAAAATTGAGAAGAAAATGAAATTTCACAACAATCTTGTGCTACCACTCATGTACAGCTTGGCTATTGTGATGGTCTGTCCTGAAATTTTAGTTTGAAGTAACTTTGCCCTAGCAGGAACCAAGAGAGCAATACACTGTGCCAATGTGTGTAACATGGAGACAGGATAGAGTGCACAGCACCCACCTAGATCCTGCCTGCAGAGAGGAAACATTGTTGACTGTTCTGTAGTATGTTGCAGGTCTTTAAGTGTAGAGATGCTTTTCACTTCTAAATTTAAAGATATTTTAAGTTCCCTTGGGTAAAATAAATAAATAAATAAATCTTACCGCCCCTCATGATTCATTTTAAAGTATTTGTATACAATACTGCCCCTAGTGTTACCCTCAGGTCATAACGTTTTTCTGCTGTTAAGCAGAGTGCTGGAAAAGGAAGTGATCTCATTTCAGGTTCTATCACAGAAAAGTTTAGTAACACCTGACTCAGTGGATGAAAAGTTAGTTCAGCTCCTCCAATACAATAAATAGAAAAAGTATCCAAAGGACCAACCAATGGAGAACAGGTAGAGGACAAGGTCATACTTTCATTATTTGCATTTTCTTCACACTTCAGTGTTTCAGCGCATCAAACCAATTTAAGCTTTAGTCAAAGGCAAGAAAACACAACATGCAGTTTTTTTTAAAAAGGGAGAAAAGAAATATAAACCTACATGGTGGCCTACATGCCCCTGAAAACTGACAGCTGGTTGGGCTTTACTTAGCAACAAGAACTGCAACCAAAGGTTTGTGAAAACTTGCAGTGAGTTTTTTTTATAGCTTTGCAAGAGTTTTGACCAAGAACAACATAACTGCTATAATTCAACAACATTGTTATGTAGTTAGTCTGTTTTTATATATAGTGTACTGAAAATGTTTTTAAAATTTGTTGTAAATTGACAATGTGATTAATTCTTGGGAGATAAAGATAAATCTTCAGAAAATTGTAGTGATGGACCTTTTCCAAACATATCACCATGAAAATTACATCACAAAACAAAATGAAAGCAAAATGATTCCAACTGAAATATTCAGCCTTGTATTTCAAGGAGAACTCTGAATGTTTATTATAACATACATATTGCCCTGCTAGCTCAAGTCAACAGTTACTATTGCCTGGAATGGCAGGTATGTTGTAGATTGTACTCTATTTTAAATTGCAACTAAAGGGCTTATAGTCTCATAGAACAGGAGTAATAAAGATACGTGAAATAAAACTATTGTGATTAAACTCACTGTTTAATCCCATCAAACAACATATTAAAATACAAAAAACTATTTTGTGGGAAAATTCTGGACATGTGTGGATAATATAAAAAGTGGATCCCTGTGTATTTAAATAAAGGAGCAGCAGCCCGATCTATGCTCTTCTATTTTATGCACAGCAAGAAATTTCATAGTGGCACTAGAATATAACAGTCAAGCCTTGTGAGACATCTTTTAAATATTTCATTTAAAAAGCAGATAAATGTCATAATTCTACCTTCCAGTTGCTTCTGATGTGAGACTTTGATGTGCAGGTTCCCGGTCCAAGACACACTTCCAGTCGTCATCAGAAGGAAGCCTGAGAACTCCAACCAAACACAATTTCCATATGTCAGTCCCATGATCAGAGACATGAGTGGTTGTACAAATGAATAACTTTTTCCACATCAAGATATTAACAAATCAAAGGTCTGGTAATCTATCTGGGAGAGTTTCTCAGGGGGATAAACAAGCAAGAGGCTTTCAGAAAGTAATAAAATAATGTTTCAAATCCATAAATGCTTTCTTTCTTCCTTTCTTTTAAAAATATTCCATTTGATTTCTATTCCGTGTGCCATGAAATTCTTTTGTCGCTCTAGAAAAGATCATTTTCTTTTTAACATAATAAAAGCTGTGACATTAATCTTTTTTTCAAATCAACCTCATGCAAACAGAACAATTAGCTGCAAATATAATTAAGAATTACACTTTTGGCAAAGACAAACTGCCAGAGTAGCAGAATGGTTGCACAACAGTACTGCAAACTTCTGTAAGCCGAGATGCCAAGTAGGACAAGTAAGTACTTCCATATGCCATGCTAGTAATTATCACCAAGAGGCTGAAATAAACTCATTTTTCCTGAGTGGCAGCTTGTATTTACAAATGTTTTATATGAATAAACACAGAATCCTCATTCACTCATGTAATTAGAAAGTAGGTTCCAGTTACTGCACCCAAAGAAGTCGAGGTTGTGCAGCCTGGGAATGTGTCTGTTTTTGGGGAGTGTGATATATCAAGGCTAAACCTTAAAAAAGAAAGAGAGAAAAAGTTGGACATGTTTGGGGAACTCTCAAACTGTCATCTGTCTACAAGTTAAGTAGAAGAATTTTAAGATAATTTCCTGGATCTGATGGTAGTAAAATGAGCTTAAATAATACTTTAGAAAAAAACAAAAAATACTTCAGAAACAAAAGAAAACATATGCAAATTGGGCTAATAAACTAAAATGCAAAAAATTTAACCAAACACAACTTTATATATTCTTTGCTCTGCCTTCCTTTTTAATTTGATATATATTATGTCACATTGTCCAAAATGTTTTTGAAATGGTATTTTTGCAGAATTGAATTATAACTGTTAACATTACTAACAGCCATAGACCTTTGTGTCAATAATTACATTACGTTTGTGACAGACCAACACTAAATAGCACAAAAGTATTGCTTCACATTGCTTCAGAAAGTTTTCAGTAGAAAGGTCTCAACAGTGTTTTGTGCACGTTTATTCAGGTTGCTGAAATTGACACAGGGACACACGCTAGAACAGGGGTGGGCAACCCTGGTCACACAGCAGGTGGATGCAAAATTGGATCAAATCCCAAATCTAGTTTGGTATGTGGAACTAAATCATATACATATCAGATCTTCAAAACATCTGCAGTCAGAGTCTCGTTCTTAATGCAACTTTTCTGTCATTGATGTGAGATTTGCACCTTAATTCTGCACCAGAAGACACCACAATGGGCATAAATAAAGGTTGAAACAAAACCAGAATTGTGGAATTATGAATGAAGTCTATTCCACTGAAGTGCATATCACAATCCCACCACTCCTGTTTCAACAACACCTTCAATATAGACTTCTCTAGAGAAGTTGCAGGCAATGTTCCCCTAAAAGGCTGTTATTGGTTTTCTTTTTATTAACTTTGTTCTTCTTATTATGATTTTGTGACAATTTTATTGGCACCCATAACTTCATAATTGATTCATAGACGAGAGCATCATTATTAACTCCATAAACGAAGCTCTGCTGTGTGACATATAGGCCCTTCTGCGCATGTGAGTTGTTTTGGAGTCGTAAACTCTCGACTCAGGAGTTTGACTTTGGTCATATCATTCAGCAGTACGAACTGAAATCAGATTTCAGTAAAAAATTGAAGACCAGCTGTGTGAGTGCAGTATGAGTGTCTCCAACAAACATCTGTCACCTGCGCAGAACACAATTTACACTCAGATAAGATTACAGACCGGAGGGCTTTATTAACAAATTAGGTTATTTCTAAAGGTAATTTTATTTAAGGGTAGTAAAGAAACAGGGGTTGGCTACAAAAGCACTACAAACTTAGACACTTTGTCAAAGGGGCAGCATTATGTTACTCCCACATCAAAAACCTTCCTTGATTTTCAGTGGTGGTAAGTAACGAAGTATAAGTACTTCGTTATTGTACTTAAGTACAATTTTTGCGTATCTGTACTTTACTTAAGTAGATTTAATAATGGACACTTTCTACCTTTACTCCACAACATTTTACAGTAAGTATCTGTACTTTCTACTTCACTACATTTCTACAAAAGTGTCGCGTTACTCCTTATATCCAAATCACATTGCTCTTTTTTTCGTTAAAATGTGAAGTTCAGGGACTTAAGGTGGTGCAGTAAAATCCAAGCAATACTTAGGTGTCTGTTGTCACCCATCGCCTCCCCCTTTACTCGCACGCGGAGCTTCAGACATGCGCAGTGGTTTCCTCTGAGCAGGAGAAGAAGTCTGTCAAATGGACCTTACCCCAGCCAGACCTTTTCATTGGCCAATGCCCATTTGACGTCACAGCGCAGCTATCAGTGGGCTACCAAAAACTCAAGCTAATATACATTGTGGAGTATTGGACCGACAGAAAGTTTTTGCGTCAGGACTCGAAAAACAGTCTTTCTCTGTCTGTGGGGAATCTGTATAGGCGATGTCAGGCATCCTGATCATGTTTGTGGAACTAAAATTCACAGATTTCCAAAATCTGAAACGGAAAGCCTTGCTTGGATTAAACTTTTTCACGACCGCGTTTGCAGCTCAACTGTTGTAGGATCAATAAGAACAAAGGATTGTCTGCTGGTGTAAGTATTATTGCTTTGCTTTCTTTGTGTTTAGTGAGTGAAAAAAGTCAATAATAAACACATCCATTATGAAAACCTTTTAGCCACGTACAGCATAAAGGCAGCACCAATACAACTTCTACATCCTGAAGCCTGTCTGGTACAGTCTTACGTTACTGCTAATGCGCCACTGGACCAGTTCTAGGCTCTAAGGAGTGGGGAAGCAATAACAACACCAGAGACCGTTGCTTTAAATGGTAAACGCCGTAATTTACTGAATACAAAAGACACACATAAAATACAATACATGAAATCCCCTCCAAAAAAAAAGGAAAAGTAAATCACTGCTTTTTACTCTTTTGGTCTCCTAGTTTATTTTAATAAAACGAATCTAGTTTAATTAGACCAGTCTCTATTCTCCTAGGTTATTTTAGTCAGACTAATTTAAGTTAGTTAGACCAGTCTCTTTCCCTAGGTTACACCTATTTTAGAATTCCTATTTTTCTTCCTGAATTAACTCGTCTTTCTTGTCTTTTACAGGTAAGGAAATACCTTCAAACACAATTAAATCAAAACAAATATTCAAATCACATTCAGAGATATAACATATGA
>CAEGAF010126978.1:0-142502 GCA_903067075.1 Micropoecilia bifurca
CTGTCCAGGGCGTACCCCGCCTCTCGCCCGGAACGTCAGCTGGAGATAGGCACCAGCAACCCTCCCGAACCCTCTAATGGACAAGGGTGCAAAGAAAATGGATGGATGGACAAATTTATCTTATTTAGTCACAAAATGCTGTGATTTAATGAAGGTGTTTATTTTTATTTTTTTGTGAAAGCGAAAAAAAAGTCACAACTTTGGAAAAATGAGTTCAATTTCTTTAGCCACACCTTCAATAGGACCTGCCTGACAAAGTGGAGCTGATTTCAACAGATCCTCAAAAGCCAGGAAAAGGAACATCATGGCAGAAATAAAATATGGTTTTGACAATGTGATGATCTGGAGCTGTTTTGCTGCTACAGGACCTTGGGGATTGGCTGTGATAAATTGAACTATGAATTATGTTGTCCACCAAGACATCCTGAAGGAAAATGTCCGGCCATCTGTTTGTGACCTCAAATCAAAGAGCACTTGAATTCTGCAGTAGAACAAAAATCCGACGCAAACCAGCAAGTCCCCCTCCGAAAAACTAAAATTAAAATTTTGGATTGGCCTAGTCAAAGTCCTGTCCTGAGTCTGACTGAAATGGTGTTTAATTACCATAAAAATGAGGTTAATGCTTGAAAACTCTTGGGGGTGGCTAAATAAAAACTTCTGCAGAGAGTGCTAAAGTTATATTGGAGCTAGAATAAATTCATGACATATTAGTGATTCTTGTAACTTGTCTTAAAATGATTAAACATGAAATATAGCATTCAAGAAAGTTTTAAGGGAACAAGAGGCAAACCAATAAAAAAGTTTGAGTATTGGGATTAAGAGTTTCTTGCAAAATCTGGATTTGTAAAATGCTGAAATGCCTTTTAAAGGAAAAGTTTTGACAAAGAAAAGGACAGATAAACTCCAACTTGGCACTTTTTATTGACAAGCTTTGCTTACCTTGAACCACCATAACAACTGATTTTAAGGGCCTTACTTCATGTTGGTGTCATCTCTCTTTGGGAAGTGCAGGTCACATTCCCCATTGTTCATTGGGTCTTGTTTAAACACTTTATACAGATATTGCTGTATAAAGCAGAGAAGTATTGTACAGTCAGATTGGTGTGCAGATCACTGAATGTTCTGTCAGAGAAGCGAACTGAGCTTAAATTCTGATTTTATTGTGACTGTTGGCCGAATCTGCTCTGCCCCACTAGTGACCATTCCACATAGTCTTTATGGCTTACACAGCTCTTCTTTCTTTTACAAGATTCTACATAATATTTTTCTTCTAATGTATTTGGGACACACCAGTTTGATGAAAGTATTGAATGTAAAAAAAAAAAAGTTTCAAGTTTATTTCTTTGATTAAAAGAACTATGAGATGTTGACTGAATTTTTGTCAGTTTGATAAACCGTTACAAAACCTTTGTAAATGGGAATAATCGGCTTGTTAAATAAACATTAAAAGGTATTTGTAACAAAGGTTTGCCTGAACCTCAAAGTCAATCTGTGATTATTTATGTCTTGGATCGATGTTTGTGAAGGTTGAAACAGGACGTGGTTTTTCGAGTCAGAGCTCTAAGATTCAGTATTAGAAATTCAGCATAGTGTATTTAGATTATATAGAGGTGGAATTGATGTTTGGGTCTGCTGGGTACCAGGTCATGAAGGGGTTAAAGGAAGGAAGATAAATTAGCAAAAAGGGCTTTAGAAGTGGCAGTAATTGTTATAATTCCTTTTAGGAAAGGAGAAGGGAAATCATTTATTAAGATAAAACAAATGGAAAAAACGGCAAAAAAGGTGAAACTAAGATAAAGGGAGAAGATTATACAAAGTACAAAAGTCAGTATAAATTAGAAATATTAATGAGAGAAACAGAAGGGAAGCGATAACAATGATCAGATTAAGAGTAGCTACCTATTTAAATGATATTTTATATTTAATAGGGAGGAAAAATAATGATAAACGTGAAAGATGTGGAGAGAAAGAAAATGTAGAACATGTATTAATGAACTGTAGAACATCTGAAAGAGAATTTGAAAAGAATGGTTGGAAGGACAGGTCAAGAATGGAGTCTTAAAGGAATATTAGGAAATGAAGGAAACATAATGGATATTTATAGATTAAGAAAGACATTATTTATTTTTCTTCAAAATACAAGATTAATAAATAGAATTTAATAGATGTAAAGAAATGTTTCTACACACTCGTGTACAGCAGGTGGCGGTATGCACCTTAAAGTTGCTTACGGTCCGCCATAATAGAAGAGAAGAAGAAGAGAGTCAGCGCTCTACTTGTCATTCATTGGTTATCTACTAGGACTTGCACTTACCCGGATGTAGCAATGTTAGCTTAAATTGTTTTGTTTTAAGAGAAAAACGTCGGAAATTTTGTGTAAAAAATGGCATAATGGTGTTTGAGTCTCTTCTTGACAGCACGACTATCAAGAAGTATATGTTAGCATCGATCCCTTCTGCTTATATTTGCCCGAAGCTTGCGGTAAATAACGTCATTGTCTTCTATTAGCTAAATTGACTGTTAGCCACCGTGGAGCTAAAGCGGCTAACAACAGAGACTTAAATAAGTGTTTTAGAGGTCGAAGCATTCAAATGTTAATGGTTTGACGCTAGAAGGCAAAGCTACACTCGGAGTTTGTGGGGAAGTCTTGTTGTCCAGCTGAGGACAGAGACTGGGGGAAGTTACAGAGTGGATCCAGAACTACTGACCAAGGTCTTATTCCAGTTTTAGAGAGCATTAAAACAGCATTAAAGGTTTCGTATATGACTGAAACCTGGATCTTCTAGAACACGTGAAGGTTGTAAACAGGGACTGTGAGAAGGAAAAGGGGAGTCCAGAGAGGAGCGAGGATGACTGAGATGATGAAGGTTGAAGCAGATGAACCTGGAGGGTTCGTCTTGGAGCCCTGCATGCCTGCAGCATCCACATCGGAACTGGGGCAGGAGACACAAGATAGCAAAGATCTCAGTAAGTGACACAAATTTGTATATCTGGATTGGAGTAAACTCTTACGGGAAGTTGCAAAGAGACTGCCATTATATCTTTGGATTCTAAAAGTTCCCTGGTTTCTGACCTGTATTTCTTTAACATGACCTTTTAATCTATCCCTAGCTTCTGTTGAGATTTCCTTCATCTGGAAATCTACCCAACTGTTGCAGCTTTTTAAAATGGAGATCATTAATAAGTAACAATTGAACCACTTTTTCCTCCCTCTTTATTTTTTTACCAAAAATATGACCTAATCTAGTTTCAGGAAAAAGCATAAAATAATTACAGAAACCAAAAAAGTAGAAAAAATGGTAACCACATTATGCAGCTTATGTTCCAATGTTATTCAGTTGATCACAACATTCTGACACAGGCTCGCTTGCATTGAACTTTCTTAAGAAAACGTAGGTTGGTGTAGAAAAGGTTCAGATCTCCACCTCCACCAAATGCAGCTGGGGGGTTGTACCTCGGGGATCATTCGAAATGCCTATTATGTATGTCATCTGCTGGAATTTAAAATTGATAAATATAATTGTAACAAAAATATTTTTAAACATGCTTGCCATTATCATATTGAACAGATTATTTTTTTCTTAGATTTGAAAAATGAAAGAGAGTGGCTTTAATTTTTTAATGTTAATTTTGTAATCCTTAAATAACGTGGATCAATAATTCTTCCGTGTGTTTTGTTGTTCCAAGTTCATCAGATGTTCGAAATTAAAGTGATCCCCCAAGACTGGAGCCCTAGTTTGGATCAGCAGGACCCAGATCCCCACATAAAGGAAGAGGAGGAGGAACAGTGGATCAGTCAGGAGGCAGAGCATCTTGCTGTGAAGAAAGAAAATGAAGAGAAACCTCAGTTATCAGAGGTACAGGTGATCAAAACTGATGACCACAGAAAGACAGAAGCACCAATCAGCAGTTTAGCTGACCACATGACACAAACTGATACACAAGACTGTGGAATATCAGAACCGGACAGAAACACTGATCCAGTGTGTTCTTCTCAACAAATCAAAATGAAAGGTCACAAAAATGGTAAAAGATCCAAATTGTGTTCCACAAGCTTGGCTAAAGTGGGAGTCGATGCAGGAGAGAGGCCATTTGACTGCAATGTTTGCGGCAAAAGGTTCAAGCGAAAGTCTCACGTTAAATTACACATGATGACACACACTGCAAATAGAGAACATAACTGTGATATTTGTAGTAAAGGATTCAGAGAGAAGAGTTCTCTTCAGACACATATGAGACGTCACACTGGAGAGAGACCGTTCGCCTGTGACCATTGTGGCAAAAGATTTCATGCAAAGAAGTTTCTTACTACTCACATGAAGGTCCATTCAGGAGAAAAACCCTTTCCCTGTGATGTCTGTGGTACAAGATTTAGGGTAAAGGAAAGTCTTAAAAATCACATGTGGATCCACACCACGGAGAAACCGTTCGTTTGTAATATTTGCAGCAAAGGGTTTTCACAAAAAGAAAGTCTAAAAAGCCATTTGCGTGTTCACACAGGAGAGAAACCATTCGTTTGTTCTTTTTGTAGAAAAGGGTTTTCTCGACAGCAAAGTCTAAAGAGTCACATGCACGTTCACACAAGAGAGAAACCTTTTGTTTGTAGTGTTTGCAGTAAGGGATTTTCACAAAAGGAAAGCCTAAAAACTCACATGCGTGTTCACACAGGCGAAAAACCATTTATTTGTAGCATCTGCAGTCAAGGATTTTCACTAAAAGAGAGCCTAAAGACTCACATGCGTGTTCACACAGGTGAGAAACCGTTTACTTGCGATGTCTGCAGTAAAGGATTTTCACTAAAAGAGAGTCTAAAGAGTCACATGCGCGTTCACACGGGGGAGAAACCTTTTACCTGTGGTGTTTGTAGTAAGGGATTTTCACATTCTGGGGGTCTGAAAACACACATGGCTGTTCACACCGCACAATTTAGCTGTAGTGAGTGTGGCAAATGTTTTGTAAAGGAGATACAGATGGAGCGACACATGAGGCTGCACTCTGAGGAGAGGCCATATGGTTGTGATGTCTGTAAAAACAGATTTAAACACAAGTGTCACCTTGAAAGTCACATGAAGCTCCATTCAGGGGAGAAACCAGCTGTGTTTAGTGTTTCCTGTGAAGCATTTTCTCAAGATGTTTTCCAGAAGCACATAAATGTTACTGAGGTCTGCAAATAATAATTATGACGATAGTCAACAACGGTGGTCAATATCATGAAATATTTTATTTTTTTTACTTTTAAGATCAAGATCTTATTTTGATTTGCTCACAAATCAGAATACAAAAACTACTTAGCACTTTTAATTCTATTCTAATTAGAATGTGGCAACCTCAATAGATATTTAAGCAGAATAAAAATTTAATATTCTGCTTATTGTCCTCAAATTAATCTCAGAATCCAGTTTAACTTCAGCTTTAAAGTTATTATTAGTATCACTTGTAGTAGTTTTAACATTTTCCATGACATTCTCACCAGCACAATTATAATGCCTTCTGTATTGAATGATGTTGGGGGTAAATTACAGCCTGAAACATGGACACACATTTCGCTTAGCAATCAAACTTTTGATGTTTTTTCCCCTTATGAACAGAAAGGCTACTGTTTTGTTTAAAGTAACTTCATGCTAATCTAAGTTCAGTTCACTTTAGACCTGGACAGTTCCTTATAGCGAAGGTTTGCTGTATTGACGACATGAATAGAGGCACAGACCTACATGTTGCTTTAACGGACTGGTGGTCAGTCACATTTCTATCAGTTGCTTTTTATGGGCTCCTTTTCTGTTCTCAGTTGTGATAAACATTTTTACTTCATTCTCTCTACTGTGTACTGTTGTGTCACTCATGTTTTCACTTGGCTGTTCTGCCACTCCAGAGCTTTTTTCATTCTGACATTACATTTTAAATGTCATTCTTTCCCTATACGGGGATTGTAGATAGAGGTAATACAAGATAAAAATGTGTAATTTCTACATTTTATGTTTTTTTTGTTGTTGTTTTTTATTTGTTGAAAATATCTAAAAAATATCTTTAGGTAAAAACCCTTAATTTTACTGTGCAAAAGGTTTTTCATTTAGAAAGTAATGGCATAAATATTTAATTGTAAATATTTGTCTTTCAGTTTCTGTTGGAGGTTTATCAAACCAGAGCATTACTTGTTATTCATAGTTCAGTGATGAGGAATTTAAACTGCCAAATGAAACTTTTTGGAGCATTTGAAGCTACTATCAAAAAGTAGTGGGTCTGTTACGTGAAGCATTTCTACACAGTTATCACTAAGGGCATATGGAGGCCAAAGGTAAAAGCCAAGTTGTACAATTTTAAGTAAAATGAACTGTTTCATTATGATTGTGAACACCGAAGAGTTTAATTGACAACAGCAAATTAATTATGATGTGGTAAATGTGTTTTATATCAGGCAGTCACTGTGCTGCTTTGCAGATGTATTTATTGTGAAAGCAAATTGTCATTTGATTGTTTGTATAATGAACAATTTTGATGAATAAACGGTCTTTGCTAGAACATGTGAAATAGTTTTATATTTAGTTTTTGTGATTGTTTTTTACACTTTATATATATATATATGTATATATATAATATAGCAACGTCTATTTTTGTGTTTGAGGCCCTATTACACAATTGCAATTTGTGTTGCAGAAAATATTTGCTGTAGCAATTAATAGATGAGACATGTAAATATTTTCATCACATATTAGACACTAGCGTAGTGTCTAATATATTTTGTCTCTTGATCTTGAGGCCTCACCTAGAGTGGCCCAGTAGGTCAGGTATGGACGCTTAAGTGCTTGCAGGCAGCTGGCTGCAATTTGCCAAATATGGAAATAAGGTGCCTGCAGAATAAAACTGCTGAGCACGGCTGTATGTTTAGAGTAACAAAGCCATAAATGTGGAAGCCTGCACTCAGACAAAGACTAACTGTTTTTTTTGTTTTTGAAAAAATATTTGTCTTTAATTTCCTCAAGAAATCGTGTCTGTAAAATTGGCTGGTTTGTAATAAAATCCTCACTTCATTGCAGTAAGTGTGACTAGTAGAATTTTGATTTCCAGGATTAAAGGACAACTGCCCCTGCAAGATCTTGAGATGGCCACCCATGCGTTTATCTTTAGTCTAATTGATTACTGCAGCAGCGTCCTCACAAATGTGCCTGAAAAATCAATCAGACAGCAGCAGCGGCTGCTCCTTTTCTCACTGGAGCCAAGAAAATAGAGCACATCACCCCAACTCTAAAGTCATACACTTGCTGCCTACAGCTTGGAGAATATGCCTCAAAATTCTTATTTTACTAATTACTGAATGGCTTAGCACCAAAATACATTAAAGACATTTTGTCATAAACCTCAGGACTTTTGGTTCTAGTCTACTTTGCATCCCCAAAATCAGAACCTAACATGGAGAAGCAGTTCCAGATTTGTTTGTTTGTTTCAGATTACTTTCCACTAATCTGAAACAAACTTCCAGAAACATGCAAAAATGCTAAAACACAAAATTCCCTTAAATCAAGATTAAAATCTGCTTTGCCTAGATTTTCCTTTAATCAGCATCAACTGGAACATCAACTCTGCACTTTGACATGAACTTATCTTGCCTTCACTGAAACATCTCTCACAGACACATGAAACAAATCCAACTTCTATACATTAGCATAAAAGAGCTAGCAGCTACAGACATGAATATTTCAACTATTTCTGGTTTCCATGCAAAACTCTGATGCGGTTCTATTTTCACACATGCGCAGAAGAGCCTCGCACTCACCCGGACTGTCACTAGTGACCGGGAGTGTCACAACGTTAGCTCGTCTGCTAAATTCAGGCTTCACAAACCCCTTGGCGTTGGTGTGTTGAATTGGCGTTGTACTCTCCTCTTGACTGTCTTCGCGAGGACATGTTTCTTCGACAGGTTTGTTTCGTGCGGCTCGTATAATTTACTCCCGAAACTTGCAGCATAGAATGTAAATTGCATCTATCGGCAGTGAACGGACCGCTAGCCAACGTGGAGCTGGAGCAGCTAGCGACACAGACTTAGTTTGTGGTTCTGACGTTTAAGCCTGTGAAAGTTCGTGGTGTCGTGTTACAGGACGAGTCCACACTCCACGTTTTTGAGACCGCACCGGCTGTGGACGCCTCCCCTAAACCCTGTTGTCCACTTGAGGACAGAGAGATTTGATACAGTTACAGTGAAGCCAAAACCACTGACCAAGATATCAGACCGTCTGCTCTGCGGCGTCCCTTGTAATCTGTTGCCGTTTGCATTTTATTTTAATACACTATTTATCAAATGCTGATTTGTTTCTGATTCCAGTTTCGTGCAGCAGAAAGAAAGAAGATCCAGGTCAACTGACTGAAACCTTAACCTACCAGGACATGTGAAGGTTGAAAAGAAGGATTGTGAAGAGGAGAATCTCAAGAGGAGTGACTGAGGATGGCTGAGATGATGAAGGTTGAAGCAGATGATCCTGTAGGGATCAGCTTGCAGCCCCCCGTACCTGCAGGGTCCACATCAGAACTGGAGGACGAAACACAAGACAGCAAAGATATCAGTAAGTGACACATTTGTTTGTCTTGTTTGTAGTAAATCACCAATTATTGGGTTCTAAGAGCAAAATATTTAAAGGTCTTGTGGCTTGTGATGGTTAAATAAAAGTCAATAATAAGCCTTTTTTTGCACCCAGACCACAAAAGTTTCAACAAAAAAAAGCACCAATATAGCTCTTTATTGAAATAAAGGTTTCACAAATCACAATGTTGACTTGAATGATTCTGCTCTTATTATAGAACAATTTAGTCCAAATTTGAAAAGTCTTAAGTCTTGTAGTTCTTGAGCTGGACTAGTTCTAATGTGATCCAGATGGAGAAATGCAGTTTGCACCGTTGGAAAATAGATTTGCTGTCCCTATGATCTGTAAAACAAAACATGACAGCTGCTGAAAATCTCATTGTTTAATTGTTGTTCAGATTTTTGGAGGGGTGTAACCGTGAAACTAACTTTGTGATCAACTGGATAGTTTTAGTTTTCCCAACCGAACAAAAAACATTGCTCACCAGTGACCTGACGGAATTGCTTAACAGGAGAGTATTCATAGAGAGACAGGGAATTGAGTGGTGTTGAAATGTGCGACTAAGCCAAAGAACTGAGGACACTTTAACAGATTCAGTTCAGTGTCAGACCCAGTTTGTGGGAGAACTGGGTGTGGGTTCTTGCATTCAATGAGAGGGAACACTAAATATCATGATAAAGTCGTGTCATCTATTGGATTTTATTTTATTGAGAACCTGGATTCATTTCATCAACAAAATGAACACTGTCAATAATACAATTTCACAAGCTGTGACTGTGAGAATTGGTTATAATTTGAAAACTATTGGACTTGTAAAGCAAACCTGATTGAGCAGCTTGCCAATACTGTAGTTGTTCTCTCAGTGGACTCTTGTATGCTATAGAGCCAAAGATCACATGGGTCAGCCCTGCTTGCTATCATTTGCTGGATAAGTGGAAGAGGTAAAGATAATATTTTCAATATGTTCTAGCACTGGAAGGTTGATATGTTTACAAACCACTTTGGTCCAAAGGTTGATTATATGTCATGTGATGATATCTTCAGAACTGCAGCCTTATCACATGGACAGCTGGATCCTTCTGGTTCAGTTCACCTTTGTTCCAAGTTACTTGTTTTGTGGCTGATTGCTCTCACTGTGGTTTGATGAAACCACGTGGACTCAGAAATGGTAACTAGCTAAAAGACTAAATTATTCAATTTCAAACTTCGTCTATGTGGACTAAAGGGCTTTTATTCCTGGCCACCAAAGTTTTCTTAAAACTATGGTATGAAACTTTTATGAACCACATGTTTCTTTTACGTGTTTTTAAAAGCTATCACCACACCCTGTCAGTATAACATGAGACAGATAATCTGTGAAAGAAAATGAGCTCCTCTGCCTTCTCCTTGTGGTCAAATCGCTGCCAAAATATACCACTCCCGATCTGAAACAACCTATCAGAGCTAGGAGGAGGGTCTTAGCTTTGTCAATTACACTTGTGTACACGCTGCACACTCCTCCCCCTTTGCTCTTTGCTGTTCTACATCTAGTTCCCCACACTGAAGCCCATGGCTGGTGGCTTGTTAGTATGGCCACCGATGACGGCGGAAAAACGGTTTTCTTGTAACGATAATTTTTATCTTCATATTGAACAGCACATTTTTCACTTTTTTTATTTTCAATATTTTGTCATTATGATTACTATTATTATGATTTTTGATGAGCATGATTGTTTTGCACCTCCCTTCCTCCCACCAAGTGCCTTTTCTGGCAATTGGTGCACTATTTGTGATCTATATGGGCAAAGCACCAGGAGTCTGTGTACTTATAAGGATTGACAAACAAAACCTTTAGGTCATATAGCATCACAATAGGCAGCTTGATTTAGTGGACACTTGAAATACAAAGAAACATGTCCGCAATTATAAATATTAAAGAGTTCTTATCGTTTCTCACATTTCAGGAAAAGAAATGCACAGTTTTAAATATGTAAAATAATATTTCTAGAAGTAATTGTTTGTAAGCATACAATAATGTCTGTGTGTGTTTCACTGTTCCCAGTCTATCAGATGGTGGTGATTAAAGAAGAGGTTCCCTATGACTGGGGCTCCGGTTTGGACCAGCAGGAACCAAACTCTAACGAGGAGGCGGGAGTTTGCCTCTGTCAGGATGGAGAGGTGCTTACTGTGAAAATTGAAGATGAAGAGAAGCCTGACCTATCAGATCTTTGTCAGTTTAAAACCAAAAACAAAAGAGACACACAATCTCAGAACAGCAGTTTATCTAAACAGATGGAAACAAACCCTGATGGAGGGGACCGTGGAGGACCAGAACCAGACGGAAATATAGATCCGTTGTGTTTCTCTACACAAGATCAAGTAAAAGTTTGCAAACGAGGTAAAAGCTCTGAACCGTCTCTGAAACTTATGAGTCAGAGTGGAGTTCATGCCAGAAAGAAAACATTTGATTGCAATTTTTGTGGTAAAATATTTAAACATAGGACTTCTGTTAAATTACACATGACGATTCACAGTGGAAAGTTAGAACACAGCTGTTATCTTTGTGGAAAAGGATTTAGAGAGAAGAGTTCTCTTAAAACTCACATGATGCTTCACACCGGGGAGAAACCATTTGCATGTGATGTTTGCTGTAAAAAATTTCCTACAAAAGCAAATCTGAAAACTCACATGAATGTCCATTCGGGAGAAAAACCTTTTTCATGTGATATTTGTGGTGCAATATTTAAGGTAAAGGAAAGTCTTATAAACCACATGTGGATCCACACCACAGGAAAACCGTTTGTTTGTAGTGTTTGTAGTAAGGGATTTTCTCGCCAAGGAATCCTAAACAGACACATGCGCATTCACACAGTAGGCAAACAGTTTATTTGTGGTGTTTGCAGTAAAGGATTTTCCCGGCAAGGGAATTTAAAGAGTCACATGAATGTTCACACAAGTGAGAAATTGTTTATTTGCAGTGTGTGCAGTAAAGGATTTTCTGAACATAGGTGCTTAAAAACTCACATGCGTGTTCACACTGGAGAGAAACCCTTCATATGCGGTGTTTGTAATAAAGGATTTTCCCAACAAGGGAATCTAAAAATTCACATGCGTGTTCACACAAGTGAGAAACCATTTACGTGTAGTGTTTGCAGTCAAGAATTTTCTTTAAAAGTGAGTTTAAGAGCTCACATGTGTGTTCACACAAAAGAGAAACCATTCATTTGTAGTATTTGCAGCAAAATATTTTCATGGAAACAGAGCCTAAAAAATCACATGCGTATTCATACAGGTGAGAAACCGTTTCTGTGTAGTGTTTGTAGTAAAGGATTTTCACAGAAAGAGACCCTAAAAAGTCACATGCGTGTTCACACAGGTGAGAAACCGTTTTTTTGTGACGTTTGTAGTAAAGGATTTTCTCTAAAAGCGATCCTAAAAACTCATATGCTTGTTCACACAGGCGAGAAACCGTTTACTTGTGACATTTGCAGCAAAGAATTTTCACAGAAAGAGACCCTAAAAAGTCACATGCGTGTTCACACAGGTGAGAAACCGTTTGTTTGTGATATTTGCAGTAGAGGATTTTCTCTAAAAGGGAATTTAAAAAGTCACATGCGTGTTCACACGGGCGAGAAACCGTTTACTTGTGAAATTTGTTGTAAAGGATTTTTACAATCCAGAACTCTGAAAACACACATGGCTGTTCACACCGCACAGTTTAGCTGCAGTGAGTGTGGCAAAAAGTTTGTAAAGGAGATACAGCTGGAGCGACACATGCGACTCCACTCTGAGGAGAGACCATTTGGTTGCGATGTCTGTAAAAACAGATTTAATTACAAGCGCTGTCTTGAAAGACACATGAAACTCCATTTAGGAGAGAAACCGTCCATGTGCGGTGTTTCCTGTGAAGTATTTTCACAACATGACGTTCTGCAGAAACACGTCAATATTCACGAGGGCTGAAACTAACAATTATGACAACAGTCGACTAATCTTTTATGGCTGCTCAATGATAATTTCAATTTGCAGCTTTCTGTTTTGTAATTCACAATGGTAAACATTTTGCTCCACATTCTCCCTTGTCTGTACAGCTGTGAATTTCACCTCAATGGACCTTATCAGGGGCGCTTTTCATTGGCTAATGCCCATTTTACGTCACAACACAGCTATCACGTGGGTTACCGTCTCACAAACTCATGCTAATATACGTTGTGGACTACCAGACCGACAGAAAGTTTTTGCGTCAGGACTCGGGTGGGGGGGTGATCATATTTGTGGAACTAAAATTAACAGATTTCCAAAATCTGAAACAGAATGTCTTCCTTGGATTAAACTTGTGTACGACCGCATTTGCAGCTCAACCGTCGTAGAATCAATAAGAACAAAGGATTGTCTGCTGGCCTAAGTATTACTGCTTTGCTTTCTTTGTGTTTAGTGAATGAAAAAAATAGTAAATAATAAACACATCCATTATGAAAACCTTTTATGCTGAGGGTGCGAGGATTTGCTGTTTTTCTCATCGACTGCTAGCTTTTCGCTATGACGTGCGCAATCTTGGAGGCATCGCATGGCTCAAACAGCTTGATGTTGTCCAAAAAAGATGACATGAACTTGTTGGTTCCCTTGTCCATTGTCGTGGCTGATATTTTGTGAAAATCCGGCAGAAATGCTACACTAATCGACTCAGAAATAATCTGCAGAGAGTCAGTCGAACAAAAAATGCCATGTTTAGACATAGGAGCTAAGCTGCTAATGTGAGGCATGTAGTCACGTGGGACTTTCGAGGGGCATTTCTGGGCGACGCTTGGTAAGGTCTATGGCCACAGAAATTCAAACTTGAGCTGTGAACTTCAAAATATTTTTCTTAGATCTCTTGCTCCTGTTGAACATCTGAAACACTGGAGACGACTCAGTCCTGAATTTTTTTCTTTGATTACAAGTGTAATCTGTAATTTCTCAATCCTTCACTTTATTTAGGAAGATGCAAGGAAGTACATTTTAAGGCTTTGTGACATATGAAAGTACGATATTAGGTCAAAGATAAAAACTACAAAACAAAAAAAAACAAAACCCTAAATAAGCAGGTACTTGGGATGGGACTGATTGCTGAATCATTCAAAAAGAAGGGAATGGATCATCTTGATTTGTCGACTTAAATGTAAAAATACATTATTTAAATTTTTAAATAAAAAAGTGATTTTCCTTAAATAAAATATGACAATTTCTTACCAGCCTCCGATTTAACAAAATCAATTTGGAAGGAGTACATTCTCTTTATAAGGGAGTCGTACTTTGTAGAAGAAAACATATAAATTCACTTCTTCTTCAAAATATTGACAATATTGGGAACTGAATGTATATATTGGTCCTAGGCACTAATAGAATATATAGCAATAATTAGCAATCTTGCAAACACATTTTAATGATCAAGAAACAAACCTAAATCTCCCTTAAAGCAAATATTCAAAGGTTTTGCCTGTGGAGGAATCCTAGCTCGAGACTAGGGTTATCTTTAGAAAGTAAATTCATTTTAAAAAGCTTAATTTTGTAAATAGCAAAGATTTGCATTTAAATGTATTTGCCACATCATTTTATCTGTCAACATGTGTTCACATGTTTCATCTGAGGACACAAATGACTACAAAGAAACAGAACCTCAGAAAATGTTAACCAGTTATCAACTAGCTTTGAGTATCTATCAGACTTTGCTTTGTTTGCCCTGTTAATGCCTGTTCTGTTTTTAATTCATGGTGTCGAATACACTTTGAGGGAAAAGTTAAGACATGGCAAAAGGACTGAATTTTATATTTTGATGAAATGTGTCCTCCAAAGTTCTGTTTTTACCACACCTTGCCATAGAGTCTCTTTAAATCCAAATAAAACTGTACTTGGATAAATAATGGCTAATTACTTTTAAATGTTTAGGTCCATAAAGAAGATTTGCATAATTCATTTTAGAATTTGACCTTCTGGTCCAGATGGCTAATTTTTCTGAATTTACAGCCTACAGTTAACTGGTTTATCTCACACATGTCCCTTGCTGTAAAGCTGCCTCAGATTTGCATTGTCTAATATTAAAGCTCAAGGTGTAGATGGTATATTACTTGGACAAGAGCCTTATGTTGATTGACCAAAAGACAAGTTATCGTGGAGTTTGTGGTCCACATAAATGGAGAAGCATGTTGATATTAGTTTACTCCTGTTAAGGGCTTATTTGAAATAAAATACTTTATTCAGATACGTCTATTTTGAAGTCTTTACTTTGGTTACCCTGGTCCCGTCCTCAAACTCCTCTGCAACAACCTCTGCATTACTTCTCACTAGGGGGTCTGAACAACTTAATTTTTTTTTTAAGTTGAAGCTAGCATGTGTGTTTTGCAGAGCTACGAAATTAATAGAGAGAATATAGGGTTTAAGATTAATATATTGGCGTCCCATAGACATAATATATGTCTATGATACACCCATAGACATAATATATGTCTATGGGTGTACCTAGCTCTTCTCAGAGCAACAATTAATGTAATTTCATATAATTATCGCAGTAGAAGCCATTTGTTTGTTAAATACTTATTGAAACATATACCATGTTATATTAAAGCCACTCAGCTTTCAGAGTTTAATAAACAATGATAAATTACAAAATTGTGAGATATACAATCAAAACTAACAAACATCTCCATATAGAGCATAACACTATGCATATGTAAGATATTTATTAATAATTTCTTTCTGCAGGTCTACTTTGTTATAGGAAAGTATTGCAATATTCAAACCCGTAATTTAGCAAGATATGTAAATCAGAGCTAGACCACCAGACATATTTTGTCTTTAGCGAATTACACTATTAAAAATATAAACAAGGGCACAATGCAACCTTTTAGTGAACTAATCTATAAAAAATAGCTGTAGCCTGTTTGCTACAGTGGAGATGAAGATGGTCCATTCAGGAAAGCAGAGCTGCATCACACTTTAACGTGGAACTGCAGAAAGAAAACAAAAGCAAATATTGAATTGTTAATGCCACCATGAGAAAAGCCTTCTGAGTTTTGCTAAAATCAAAACAAAAGATTTCTGATGTGTGCAAATAAATGTTTATCTTTGGTAAAAATTAGTTATTTAAAAAATAATAATAATAATTTTAAGCTGTTCAGTTTTCATAAACCAGTATACAAATTTTCTTACCACAGAGATACTAATAATAGGGACATGTCTTTTAAAAGCCAACTTCTGAGTTCTTATTCAAATAGGATTTTTAAAGATTTCAGTGGCAGAAACGAGTTTCCATATAAACTAAATGTTTGTAATGAACACTTAGCTCACAACCTGAACTTTTGTCGAGTTCAAGTTGTGTTTCTGGTAATCTTTCAGGCCGCGCCCACATTTATGGTAGAGATAATCTCTTAGTTTATTTGGACCAGTAGATGACTAGACATTTTGCAGATCTTTTTTAGCTTTACTTTGAAATTCTTCTTTTTTTTTTTTACAACTTTTATTTCTAAATTAAATTTATTCAGCTAATGACTTTTTTAGAGATTTAAACTTGAAGTGAATGTGTCTTTATTTCTTGTCTTTATTTTTTTTATATTTAATAAAGTGTTTTCCTTTATTCATTGGTCAGTAAGCAGGAAGATAACCGGATATGACCCTGCTAGCTTGGCTAGCTAGTGCCGGACACAAAAACGTTTTTATTGTAGTATAAAGCAGTATATTGAGTATAATTGATAGTCTTTGCGAAGATATCGTTTCTACATGTTTGTTTCGACCTTCTGTGATTATTTACATAATGTAATTAAGCTTCATTAACAACCCGAAAGGATCGTTAACCACCGTGTAACAAAAGCAGCTAACAGCGGGGAGTTGATGGGTGTTTCTGGCATTGACGCTTGTAAAAGTTCTGCAGCATCGCTTTACCTCTGCTACAACCTACATTTTTTTATTAATACATTTTACATTGTCACAGGCTGATTTTAATCCGATTTCAGTTTCAGCAAAAATGTAGAAAACCCGGGTTTTATGTCTGAAAACTTGATTCACTAGAACATGTGAAGGTTGCAAACAAGGATTGTGAAAAGGAGACGTCAAGAGGACTGAGGATGTCTGAGATGATGAAGGTTGAAGCAGATGAACCTGGAGGCTTGGAGCCCCTCATACCTGCAGCATCCACGTCACAACTGGAGGAAGCAAAAGACAGCAAAGATCTCAGTAAGTGACGCGCGTGGATTGGATCAAATTTACTCTGAATGTTTAATGGAAGGGAATCAAAGTGATAAATGTATGTGTAAATATTCCAGCAGTCATTGCAGTGAAGGCACAGTTTAACTTAGACAGGCCAGCAGTACATTATTGAAAATGAATTAATTGGAAACTATTACAGTATTTCATGGAGGAACAGAAAAGGACAGTATCAATAAAGTGTCATACCATTTATTTTGCCATCTTTATTTGTTATGTCAAACAGGTTTTTTTGCTAGTGATAAAGTTTTACCAAGATTTAATGTTGAAATTGAGAGTATTCAACAATGGATTCAACAAAGTATTCAACAATGGAGTTACAATGCGACCATCATTGTATAAATATATTCTTTAGATTTCATTAAAAGGATTTATATATTTATTATGTAAATCACTGGAGTTTTCTGTTTAAGTTTTTTTTGTTTTGTTTGGAAGCTGTCACTAAGGTTGTTTTGGATTTCAATGTTTTCAGTTCATCAGATGTTGGTGATCAAAGTAGTTCCTCATGACTGGAGCCCGAATTCAGATCAGCAGGACCAAGAATCCCCCCACATAAAGGAAGAAGACGAGGAGCAGGGGATCAGTCAGCAGGAAGAGCAGCTTACTGTGAAGATTGAAGATGAAGAGAAAAGTGAAGATGAAGAGAAACATCAGTCATCAGAGTTATATCAAATGAAAACTGAAGACAACAGAGAGACAGAAGGTCTAATCAGCACCTCAGCTGGACAAATGGAAACGGAACCTAATGGAGGGGACTGTGCAGGAGCAGAACCAGACAGGAACACAGTTCCAGGATGTTCTTTTCGCCAAAGTAAGATGGCTATTCACAGAAGAGATCAATCATCTAAACATTGTTCCAAACTTACGACTCAGATAGGAATCCAAGAAGGCAGGAAGACAGATGACAGCAGCCCTTGTAGTAAAAGTTTCAAACATAAGACTCGAGGTGATTTAAACATGACAACGCACGCTGCAAAGGGAGACCACAGCTGTGATATCTGTGGTAAAGGATTTGTAGTAAAGCGATATCTCCAGACACATATGAGGCTCCACACTAACGAGAGACCATTTGCTTGTGATGTTTGTTCTAAAAGGTTCCACAGAAAGACAAATCTTAAAATCCACACGATGGCCCATTCTGGAGAAAAACCTTTTTCCTGTGTGGTTTGTGGTAAAAGATTTAAGGTGAAGGAAAGTCTTAAAAATCACATGAAAATGCACACCACAGAGAGACCATTTGTGTGTAGTGTTTGCAGCAAAGAATTTTTAAGACAAGAAAGTTTAAAAAGTCACATGTGCATCCACACAGGAGAGAAACCTTTCATTTGTAGTGTTTGTAGTAAAGGATTTTCACGACATTTGGAACTGAAGAGACACATGTCTGGTCACACTGGCGAAAAACCATTTATTTGCAGTGTTTGCAGAAAAGCATTTTCCCTGAAAGATCATCTAAAGAAGCACATGCATGTTCACACAGGAGAGAAACCGTTTATTTGTAGTGTTTGCAGTAAAGGATTCTCACAAAAACAGAATCTAAAGAGTCACATGTATGTTCATACTGGAGAGAAACCGTTTGTTTGTAGCATTTGCAGTAAACCATTTTCACGACAAGAAAGTTTAAAAACTCACATGCACGTTCACACAGGGGAGAAACCATTTATTTGTACTGTTTGTAGTAAAGGATTTTCACAACAAAGGAAACTTAAGACGCACATGCGTGTTCACACTGGAGAGAAGCCATTTGTTTGCGGTGTTTGTAATCAAGGATTTTCGCAACCCAGAAATCTGAAAAAACACGCTGCTGTTCATACCGGTCAGTTCAGCTGTTGTGAGTGTAATAAACGTTTTGCAAAGGAAATCCAATTGGAGCAACACATGAGACTCCACTCGAGGGAGAGACCATTTGGTTGTGATGTGTGTAAAAGCAGATTTAATCAAAAATGTGTTCTTGAAAATCACATGAGAGTCCACTCGGGAGAGAAACCTTTTGTTTGTAGCGTTTGCAAGAGAGGATTTGTGCGACATGAAAACCTAAAGAAGCACATGGGTGTTCATCAGGGCTGCAATTAATGTTGTTCACCTTCTGGGGGGTTTATTATTGATTGGTCTACATGATGGTAAACAGTTCCCGCAGTTAAGAATCTAAAGACGAGTGAAGTGTGAATTTAAAGACTCTTCTGTCATTTATCAGCTCCACTTCACAATCTCAAAAACATGTATAGAATTCAAACCTGAGCTGAAATATTGTCCTCTGATTACAGGTATTGTAGCCATTTCAGGGTTTTTTGAAATCATAACTCAACTCCTAAGGACAAATTAAGTGTCCAATTTCCATCATGCCTTAACTAAATAGCCTAAAATTATCAATCCAAGGCAACTCTAAGCAAATGTGCTTTCAACTCAGTATTTTTGTTCAATTTATTTTTTCAGTTTTCTGGAAATTTGTTCGTGATATCTGGAGCAATAAAAACTGAATACTGCTTCCCTGATTCTGAAATGGAGAGTTGCCTACAGCTGTGAACAGCTGGGTTCTGGATCAGCTGTCTGACTTTTTAGGCAGATGTATCATGACAACGTTGCAGTTAATCAGTCCAACCAAAGATAAATGAATGAGTTTCTCTAGCTCTTCCTGGGACACTAATCCTTTTAAAACTTTGAAATGTTTATCAGGTGATAGAAGTTTGGAATTGCCTTTATCTGTCTCTGAAGGTTCAGATCGCTACACCCAGATTTTGGACATCACTTGTTTCAAACTGTAACAATTGAAGCTTGGTGCCAACTCTTGATCATTCCAAAGATGACTTCTGTTTTGTTTCTCTGAGTTATATTTTGAGATTGCAAATCCTGAAAAGCCAGTTTTCTAAGAATTTTTTATTGTAAAACTGCAAAACTACAAACACAGTCTCCATAAAATACATTTCAACAAGTATTTGCTTACTATAATTAAGGTATGAGAGTTCACTAATCAACATCTATTCTGACTTTTTCTTTTCTTCAATGATTAATTGGAAATGGGAGTGTATGAGAGTTGATCTTTTTCAAGAACTGTCCCCTAAAATAATGCATTTTTTGTTTAAAAACACCATTTTGTAACAGTAATAAAGGTCAAACCTCTATACATAATTGCTATTTATGCACACATTATTTGCATTGCCCAAAGCAGTGGTAGAGTAATATGTTGCACAATGTAATTCTGGTTTAAATAAAAAAAGAAATGACCTGCTAATTAAATAATTTGCTACAAAATCTTAGATTTCCACCAGAGAGGTAATCTATCCTCAAATCTTATTTACTCACATGATCTGTGTTTTTCACTCATCACTGCTAGAAAATGCCTTTTTCATCATGTTTATAAATATGTGCTGTTCAAAAATCATGTTTGGTTTTTAGATGCGTTATAAACTGTAATAAACTTGTTTAAAAACTGTTTTTGATTCAATATTGATTAATGTGAGCTGGCCTGAGTTGTCTAAGGTGACTTCATATTTTCCGTGTGAATCAATGCTATTTACATGAACCGAATATTTGGAGTATTAACAACGCGTTATAAGAATGCAATGTGTTCGGTGTTTTTTTAGGCTTTCGTTAATATTCTTTTATTGTGAAAAGCTACAAGTTGCAGGAGGAAGTAATTTTTCGATTCAGCGCTTCATTGGCCAATGCTACGAATGTAACCGGATCTTAGCTTGGTGGCTAAGTCCTCCAGAAAAATGCCTTAAAGTCTCTGTAGAACAATTGTTGATTTATTTTCCGGGCCCTACATCACTATCCGTGTAATATCGATTCTATGTGTTTGTTCTGAACCGCTTGGATTTTTTTTAAATTTTTTGCCGAAGTTCCTAGTACAGAATATAATTATTCTTAATTAGTGAAGTGAATATGCTGTCAGTCAGCCTGGAGCTAAAGCAACCAACAGGAGAAACTTCATCAAGTAAAGCTATTAAAAGTTCATGTAACACACGGTTTGTTAGCCTGTAGGAGGAAGACAGTACCGTCTGTGGACACCTTCTCTAAGCTTGTTGTCTAACTGAGGACAGAGAGACTGGAGACGGAGTGGATCCAGAACTACTAACCAAGGTATCAGACTCGCTTCAGCTCTGCTACCTTCGACATTTTCTGCTATTACACTTTATTTGGTCAGAAGGTGATTTATGTCCTATTTCTGTTTCAGCAGCAGAATAACAGAAGATCTGGATAATATTGCTGAATCCCTGATGGCGTGAAGGTTGTAATTAGTGAAAAGGAGAATCGCAAGTGGATTGAGGTTGACTGAGATGATGAAGCTTGAAACAGATGAACCTGGAGGGATCAGCTTGGAGCCTCCCATACCTGCAGCATCCACATCAGAACTGGAGAAGACACAAGACGACAAAGATCCCAGTAAGTGTATGGATTGGAGCAAAATTATTCTGAGTGGAAGTAAAAAAAAAAGGGACTACAAGACTTAAAAAAAACAGTAACTATTACATCGGTAAGTATCTCAGCAGTCATTACAGCAGAGACAGTGTACACCATGAGGCTGAATACTACAATTGGAAGGTCAGAGCATCAGGGTGTAAAAATAAATCAGTCTCACACATGTAACAAACATCAACACTTGGTTATTTTAATAATAATCTCTAACTAATTTAGAAGATCTCTGAAGGGTGCAATTAAAACAACCATTTATGGTTAGATTTGTTTGCACCGCCACTTGTGCCCTGTTCACCAAAGCAAAGATAACCTAAATAGGGTACTTTAATATTTTTACACATCAAAATGTAGAAATTACAAAACATATTAGGGCTGTTAAGAACTTACCTAAAAATATAATATTCTAAATGGTATTTATTTATTTATTTTGCACAGTTACAACTGCCTTACAGTTTTCTTTAATGTCTATACGTGTTTCAGTGTCTACTGATCAACTACTCCTGGTAATTAAAGAAGAGGTTCCTGATCTGCAGAATTTCAGTTTGGACCAAGAATCTCCTCACAATAAGGAGAAAGACGATGAACTCTGGAGCTCTCAGGAGGAAGAGCAGCTTGATGAGAAGGATGAGATGGATTTCATTGCTGTTCGTGTCAAGAGTGAATATGATGAAGAGAAACCTCAGTTGTCAGACAACGATTGCATCAAAATTGAGGAGAACATAGACACAGAAACTTCACCTAGCACGACTGTTGAACAGAGGGAAGCAGAACCTGATGGAGGATCAGAACCAGAGGTGAACTCTGATCCAGATATGGATGAAAATGCTTTGAATTCATCTGGGACTGAAGTCAGTGAGGCTGAGGAGGATGGTGATAGGCAGGGACCTTTGTCAGGTTATGAATCTAGAAGTAAAGATTGTCTAAACAGCCACGAGAGAATAGCTTCTCAGTCAGACATAAGCAATGTTAAGAAACGCAGCACCGGCAAAAAATGCTTCGGCTGCTCTGAGTGTGGAAAACACTTGATCTCCAAGCAGTCTCTTCAGAGACACATGAAGAGTCGGGTAGGAAAAAGGTGTTCAAGCTCTTTAAATGAGAAATATCTGAAAGTCAAACAAAACATCGATTCACACTCCAGACTCATCAGTGAGGGAAACCAGTCAAAATGTGACAAAAATGGAAAAAACTGTAATTGTAAAGACAGTTTTCAGTTGCATCTGTCGGTTCACGCCGGTGACAAACAATTTAGTTGTGAGATATGCAGCAAACGATTCAAAAGTAAGTACTACGCTCAAAGACACATTATGATGCACTCTGGAAAGAAAGCCCATACCTGCGATCAGTGTGGTAAAGGGTTTATTAAGAAGAGTCAACTCCAGACTCACATGAGACTCCACAGTTCAGAGAAACCATTCGCTTGTGACGACTGCGGTAAAGGTTTTAATCAGAAGTCACACCTTAAAGTCCACATGATGCTCCACTCTGGGGAAAAACCAACGGTTTGCGATCTCTGCGGTAAATCGTTTAGTGTAAAGTATTACCTCAAGGACCACATGAGAACTCACACTGGAGAGCGACCGTTTTCCTGCGACGTTTGTGGCAAAACCTTCCGGAGGAAAACGAACCTCGACCTGCACATGAGAGTCCACATGGGGGAGAAACCTTTCGCCTGTAGCGTTTGCAATAAGGAGTTTTCACGGCAAGGAAACCTGAAGCAGCACATGAGCGTCCACAGCAGCGACAAGCGGTTTGTGTGCAGCATTTGCAGCAAAGGCTTCTCACGAAAAGAACATCTTAAGCTGCACATCGGCGTTCACACTGGAGACAAAACATTCGGCTGTAGCGAGTGTGGGAAAAGCTTCCTGCAGAAGATCCACTTAAGACGACACATGTTGATCCACACAGGAGCTAGAGCGTTTGCCTGTAATGTTTGTGATGGAAAATTTAAGCTAAAGCACCACCTTCTGACTCACATGTTAAGCCACACAACAGAGAAATGATCACTCAACGGTCAGTGTCCTGCATGTAAACTTTGATGAACTCCTTAAGATCCCTCTAATCTCTTGCTCTTAGAACCGTGTTCCTCTGTTTTGACTATTTATGGAAAAACGTTGGTGACACTATTGACATCAGTGATTAAAATCCGAAAACTTTCATGCTTTTGAAAAACTGATTTGTATAAATATCAGATTTTATTAATTTAATGATTTAGTTTAAAACAGGATAAAAGGACTCATGTATGGGTATCTTGCTCCTTCAACTAGGGTTATTGATGCACAAATGTAACACATTCACTTTGCAGAGAATAGCCTGCACTTCTGACAATAATGCTAAGATAAATCTATTGTGGTTGCCTCTTTTATAAGATGAAATAGAGATGAATGGTACAATTGACTCTGAGCATGAATAAATACTGAAATGACGACGTTTATACCATAAAATTATCGTGTTATAATAATCTAATGGTGTTTAAAAAATTCTGACATCACACTTGTCAGAATGTAATTAGACATAACTTAAATATATATTTTGTCCAGTCAAAATATAATTAGGGACATCTTAATTGACTAATATATACTAAATTTGTCTTATCTAATTTTTCCATTATTGTGTCATTTTATAATTATAGCTAATGTCACATTTAGTGATAATCTGGCTGAGTTTCTTTCCAAAACTCCTAAATTGCCACGGGAATACCACAAGTCAAACAGACTTTCTTGTCCTAATGTTCAGTTTTTTTCTTTGCCCTTTAGCTTCTTTTCTCTCATTTTCAGTCGATGCCGACGAAGAAAATGACTGACTTGTTGTTGTAGGAAGAGGTATATCCAGCAGATGGCAGCAATGGGACACGTAGGACGCAAACCCAGAGTGTGTCCGTAACGGTGCCTGATCAAAATCAGTGATCCATGGTTTGCGGGGACATACATACCTTTCGTCGTTAATACCTCGGTGCATCGAGACAGAATCATACCCAGCTGCAATCTGAGTTGATCGGCTTGGTTCGTGTGAAACAAGCCTCTGGTTTGCTTTTACTGACTGCGGGGACACTATGGAGGAAGTGGATTATGTTGATCAGCACAGACCTGAAAGTCGACCGTTAGATGAAGTGCAGATGAAACAGCTCGGTGTCCATCTGCCGCAGGAAGTTGGTGGAAATCAAACAGCTGGTAAGAAGAAGCTCTGCGAAGGTAAAACTAGTTTAACTGAGGTTCGGTTGTTCTCTCTTCTTAGCTTGACGCTTCCTTGGCAGTTACGGTTACAGCTATATGTCATCGTGTCCGCCATATTGGGAAGGGAAGTACAGTACAGAGATTCCGCCTGTGGAAAAAACTATTTGTACCGCATTAAAACCAGGTTAGGGCTTAAAATTCAGAAAATGTTTCTGAGGACTCAACTAGTGCTCTTATAAGTTCACTAAAGTGCAAACTTCTTGTTCACTTTGCTTGTTTAACCATGAAGGCATTATGTCGGTGGGATAAATATTGTTCCTTTCAGTCCTATTAAAATTGTGAGACGAGTGAAGGAGGGGGGCACCTGTGGAAAATATTCATATAGCAACCTGGTGTTCATGTTGCTATAAAAACATAAGTCTAGAAACAGAATTTGATATTTCTTGAACACTGTCAAAGTAATCATCATTGTCCATGTACATTTCAGTGTTCCCAGTTCTTCGGATGCTGGACGTTAAAAAAGAGGTTCTCCATGCCTCAAGCTCCACTTCAAAGAAGCAGCATCCAGAGGCCTTCCACATAAAGGAGGAGAGGGAGGAAGTCTGGATCAATCAGGAGGAAGAACGACCTAATGAGCAGAAAGAGACTAATATCAGCAGGTTCCCTTTAACTGTTGTTACAGTGAAGAATGAAGGTTACGAAGAGAAACCTCAGTTATTAATGCTTCATCAGATCAAAACTGAAGAAAGCAGAGAGACTGAAGCTCCAATCAGCAGCTCAGCTCGACAGATAAAAACAGAACTCCATAGCGAGGATAGTGTAAGAACAGAACCAGACAGGAACCTGAATCCAGCATGTACCTTTGAGCAAAATCCAAATATAAATGCTTCAGACACCTCTGAGACAGAAGCCAGTGATGATAATAATGATGAGGACTGGCAGGGACCTTTGTCGGATTCTGAGTCTGAAACTAAAATGAGTCACAATTGTGAGAATGTCCTCAGTGTATCTCAGTCAAATGTAAATGGTGAAGAGAAATGCAACTCCGTCGTGGCAGAAGATGAAGGCGAAAAAGTGTTTGCGTGCAATACATGTGATAAAAGATTTAAAAAGCGGGACAATCTTACGGATCATGCTAGGATCCACACCGGCGAGAAGCCATTTGGTTGTGATGTTTGTGAGAAAAGATTCAGGCGGAAGGACTGTTTGCGAAAACACAAGATGATTCACAGTGGAAAAACGGCACACAGCTGTGATTTCTGTGGGAAAGGGTTTATAGAAAAGACAGATCTTCAGGCGCATATAAGACTCCATACCGGAGAGCGACCTTTTGCATGTGATGAATGTGGAAGAAGGTTTCACAAAAAGTCAATCCTCACAGTGCATATGAGAGTCCACTCTGGGGAGAAACAGTTCAAATGCACCGTGTGCGAAAAAGGATTCCGATTTCAGCACATTCTTAAAAAGCACATGGTTGTTCACACCGGAGAGAAGCCGTTTGTTTGTGTCATCTGTAATAAAGGATTTTCTCAACAGGAAACTCTGAAGAGACACACAGGTGTGCACACTGGGGAAAAGACATTTGTTTGTAGCGACTGCGGTAAAGACTTTCAGCAGAAGATACACCTGAAAGAACACATGAAGGTTCACACGGGGGAAAAGCCATTTGGCTGTGACGTGTGCGGTAAGAAATTCAAAAAGAAGTCGTATGTTAAAACGCACATGATGTCTCATGGTGGAAAGAGAGCGCACAACTGTGAGCTGTGCGGGAAAAGCTTTTTAGTCAAGGGCGGTCTTCTGAAACACATGAGGATTCACAATGGAGAAAGACCTTTCAGCTGCGATGTTTGTAGCAAGAGCTTTCTGCAGAGGATCCATTTGAAGACGCACATGAGAGTTCACACAGGAGAGAAACCGTTTGGATGTGAAATCTGTGGTAAAAAGTTCACAAAGAAATCCTATGTTACAGCACACATGACATCTCATGCTTGACAGATGACGGGATTACTGTGTTGATTTGCAGATACGCACCAAACTTAACACAATAGCAGGATGTCCGCACATCCTTAAAAAGTCTTAAATTCATGTAAGGCCTCAAATTATATAAAATGTATTAAAAAATAGGAAGTTGGCCTTAAATATGTTAACCACAAGTCTTAACTTTTCTTGGGTCGAGACAGTTTAATCTCAAATATTCTAAGTAGTTTTCCTTTTTCTTGTGGGACTTTACTATTATGCAAAACTTTGAGTGAAGGTGGTTGCCAGTAACTAGCTGATAGTATACCCTTGCTATTAAGCAAGGATAAAGGAAGCTAGCTTTCATATGTTCATTATGAGTAAGTGCAAATGTTTGTCTTTGCCATTAATGCACTTCAATTGCCAAGCCATACAGTTTATTTATTTGTACATTTCTGTTGTAATACTGGTCTTAAATCCCATTCATAATGGTCTTACAGAAGTCTTATGAAGTCTTAAATTTGAGTTGGTGTAACCTGGAGAAATTCTGTATAGGGTGAAGGATTGGCCTATGCCTTACTGGAGGGTTTGGTACCTGATATTTGTAATTAAAAATGAACCCGAGGCATATTGTAACTTTCTGGGAGACAAAATTTCTTAGCTAAAGATACCCAAAAGGTCTTAAACCCCTTCAACACATGCCTGTTTAGTGTATCTGAACTGAACCTGATATTTGTACTATAGAGCAAGCTGTGCATAACTGTGCTTTGCCTTTGTAAACTGGCTACTAGAAAGGAGGTAAAATATCAAAAATGCCATTGTTACAACAGTAGTTTTTGTTTTCAAATATATTTTACCTGTTTGTGGTGCTTTTTGTTACTTAAAATAACCTCATTAAACTTTAGAGAACTTAGTAAAACTGAATGTCTGCAAAAATATGCTCTTTGAATGTCGACCTGTTCACAACAAACTGCAGAATCCAGATCAGAGGTGTGGAACTGCTCCTGAAGCACTTTGTCCCCCAGACCTTTGGTCTTGTTTTGCTTCAGTATACCTGGTTCAAATTATAATCATCCTCAGCAGAACTTTGACACGCTAAAAAGGTAATTCAGCCATTTAAGTGATGCGTGTTGCAGCAGAAATAGATCTAAAACACAGTTGGACACAATTGGAGAGTTTGGAAATTGGAATAAAATGTCTTAAACTCTCCAGATATCTACAAATATTATTTTGTTCTGAGTGGATGTCGGCTCTGTACCTCTGTTGACCATTCCAGATCAGTGAGCCTTAAGAATCTGTAGAAATACCTTAACCAACGCTCTGTGGCAGAGATGGTGGAGGAACTTCTGCAATATAAAATTATTTCTCGTCATTTCCTTAAAACAACTATGTATTTTATTTCATTGTATTTTTTAATACAGAACAACACATGTAACTAAAGTTCAAAATGAGTGAAATTTCTGAATATTAAATTCTCTCGAGCAAAGCAGTTTTGTCTGAGCTGACATGGTAAATAATTTTCACCATGATGTTTTAGAAAAGTAATTTAAAAAAAAGAATTAGTTGGACAAATCATTGGCTTCTTATAGAAAACGTGGTTCTGTCTGGAACTTTGGAAAACATTTTTTCAACATAAACAAGCCATTTGTACAATTATAAATGTATTTATGGTAAATTGTTTTTTGATTTGTCTTAAGCTCTTTTTGTGGAGGTTTTTCACCTAATGTGGATATATATGCTTCATGTTTTTTTACTAAATTAAAATAATATGGGTACAACAACTCATCATGGATAACAATCTTGTTATTATATATTCATGTAACACTAGCTGAAGTATAAAAATGTTACTGAGAGGGAAAAATTGTTTTTTATTTGCATTGTTATTTTTCTTTTGCATTGTCTGGGAAAACGTGAACTCCCATTCGAAGCTGAGGTTGGCTTATTCTGATTAGGGAAGTGCCTAGGATAATGCCACCTACTTTTTCCACTATCTTGGGCATCTTTAATCTGTTTTGGTTAAAAACTAAAATATGTAGGCACTTCTAATATGATCTTGATTATTCAACACAGGTTGCAGAATATCTAAAACTATGTTTGATTTGTGAAACTTCAATAGAGGGCCATAGATATTTTTACATCTAGCTCCAAAACTCTTAACACTCTTGAAGAGTATTTAAACATAGTTTATGATTGTAAAACTTTTATTTGACTTGTGAGGCTTCAACAAAGGCAATTTCAGCACTTTTTAAGCCAAAAGCTTTTGTTTTACTCTATTTTGAATGAATACACCGGTAGCGTGGTAGATCGTCTCGCCTCTGTTGAACTGCAGTTTTCTGGTTTATCCACCAGATGGCAGCGAATAGATTTTTTTTTGTTTTGTTTGTTTTTAATAAGCAACAAATACACTTTAGAAATTCGCAGAAACTTTCTGTCGTCGAAAAAACAGTGTTGAATTAAAAATAAACCTTTATTTGATCAATATATTTTACGCGAGTTCAAAGTTTCATTTAATGCAAGTGTCTCTTTTAAAAGTTCGTCTCCGCCCAGCCTCGGCTCTTCCTGGTGTGGGTGTGGACTGGATGACTTCAGCAATAATGGAGGAAAATCTGTTCTGCTTTTAGAAAACAGTTTGTTTTTGGACTCAGACTTTAATTTCCCAGTTCCTGGAGCTGGAATGCTGTGTCAGGATGGGAAACCTGTTTGGAAAAAAGAAGCAGTCCCGTGTGACGGAGCAAGATAAAGCCATCCTGGTGAGAATTAGCAGCGGGCTAACGTCACTTAGCGTCTCACCAAACTCTACGAATTAATCTAATAATTTGGTCAACTTTATGTTTTTGGACTAGCTCTTGGATATCTGAAACAGCTTAACCCTCGTCTTTTCACTTTTTATGAACTTGTTGTGAATTCGGCCTGACTGCATTAAGAACATAACCTAAAACTGACATAGGTTTAGCTTTTATATGTGCTCTCAGAAAGAAAATATGAAAGCTGTTACTCGGTAGTTTGCTGTTGTGTACTGTAATGTTACATATCTGTGTTGGATCACAGATCTGATACAGATCGTCAGAGCTGAAACTTTGACGTTTATCTGTGAGCTGAAACTTGTTAGTTTCGTTTCCGCAGCAACTGAAGCAGCAGAGAGACAAACTGAGGCAGTATCAGAAGAAGATCAACCTGCAGCTGGAGAAAGAGAGACAGCTGGCCAAACAGCTGCTTAAAGATGGGAAGAAAGAGTGAGTGAATCTGCATTCTTCCAAATCCTGACTGAAGATGATCAACAATCCTTTTTGTTCCAGATAAGAAATAAGTTGCAGAGCCAGTCCTGTTTAGAGACAGTCTTATAGATAAATGTTCTTGTAACTTTTACAGGTTGTGATGGATATAAGATGACATTTGAAGCATTAGTTTGACAACTGTATTGCTAAAAGAGCTTGGAACAAAACCAGTAAAATGAGGTTGTTTTAATGGCCCATTAAATGAGGGCAAATAAGGTGAAAGCTATACATCTTATAAATCTTATCTTATCTTATAAATATGCAAATTGTTTTAAGACTTTTGCATAAGTGTGGAAATACATCAATACGTTTGTTGAACTATTAAACTTGCAGTGTACTGTGGTGGTGCAGGGGTTAAGCACAACCCACATATGGAGGCCTCAGTCCTCAACGCAGCTGTCCTGGTTCAATTCCTAGCCTGGTGACCTTTGCCGCATGTCTTCCCCTTCTCTCAATACCCACTTTTCCATCAATTAACTATCAAATAAAGGCAATTTTAGCCAATTAAACCTTTGAAAAAAAAAACTATAAAACTTGCTTTTTAGCTTCCCTTATTGTATTGTTCTAAAAGATGAACAAAAATCAAACTTCAGTCAGACATCTTTAAGTGCAACAAGCAAGCAGCTTTTTTGTTTCATCTGCAGTTGTCAGGTTTTAACTTCTAATGTCTGAGCTTCTAAATGTGAACCTGCAGATAAAATGGGCTGCCATCTACGGACAATATGAAATTTCTCAAGCATTCGGAATGAAAATTTTTGCTCTTTCTGAGTGAAATGAGAAAATTTCATGAGAGCCCTAAGCCGAAATGTCAGATCAGACATCAGTATTTACTAAAGTGATGATGGCAGCAGGGGGGAGTTGTATCTGAACATGGACTTGTGGACCTTCTTGCAGTGCTTCAGTGTCTAATCTGACAAACTACTGTGATGTTGACGTCCCAGAGGATGATTTTCTTCAATGCTGTGTAATTTAACCCTCGGACGAAAACTGTAATACTTTCAGCAGCTACTCTGTGTCTGATCACTGGCTTTGCTTTATACTTCCTCTCCAAACCAACAGGAAAGCCCTCCTCCTGCTGAAGAAGAAGCGATACGAGGAGCAGCTCTTGGACAAGACAGAGACCCAGATCAGCAACCTGGAGCGGATGGTGAGTGATGGCGGCGGCGTTTCTTTCGCAACAGGCGACACGACTCTGACTCTTCTGCTTTCTGCTCATTTCAGGTTCAGGACCTGGAGTTTGCTCAGATTGAGAGGAAGGTCATCGACGGCTTGAAAGTTGGAAACGATTGTCTGAAGAAAATGCATGAGGTGGGAGAGATTTGCTGCGTTTGAAAGTCTGGTCTCAAGTTTTATTGGAGGCCTGATGAGGCTGTGATTTTTTTTCTCCCTCCAACAGGTGATGTCAATTGAAGAGGTGGAGAGGATCTTGGATGAAACGCAAGATTCCATCGAGTACCAGAGGGTCAGTTTTTCGCTAACATGACCATTCACACACCTGGAGCAAGTCGGATTTATTCCCTTTTCAAACGTATTTTTGTCTCTGTGTAGCAAATCGACGAGATGCTGGCCGGTTCCTTGACGCAGGAGGACGAGGATGCTGTTCTGGCTGAGCTGGAGGCCATCACTCAGGTCAGACTGAAATAAAATTTAGAGAGAAAATGTTCCACGACCTGAAGGCAGGCCGATACTCATCATGGCCGTTCTGATCCGATTCTCTCAGGGAGACGTCGAGCTTCCAGAGGTTCCTTCAGAGCCGCTGCCAGAAGCCCCTGAAGCTGCCGAGAAAAAAACAGGTCTGTCGTTTCACTCGGCTTGTTATCAGAATCTGTCAGTTCTACATTTTACTCTCATTGATTTTCTCGACACCTTGAAAGCAAAATGTCTGGTAGTTTATTGGTCAGGTGAGTGGCAACACAAAAGCAGAAGTACATCAACAATGACGTAAGAGATGCGACTGTTGATGCCCATCAGTATGGAAAGAAGTGTTAAGACCATTTCAGATCAGGTCAAAAGTTTTGAGTCACACAGACGTCTTCATTGGGTTTTGTGACTGGAGGTGTTTGAGGAGCTAACAAACTGCTAATTCACCCTGGCTAGCTAGCTGGTGCTTTTTGCATCCATTTTGGTTAAGTGCAGCAAATTTATCACCATTTGACTTGGCGATGATTGCTTTCGCCATTGTCTCACTTCTGTTGCCAAGGTACTTCTGTGCAAAATTACTTTTAATCAAGGCACTATTGAGGTTATGACTGTAGAGAGCCATCAGCGGTGTAAAAAGCACAAACAGCATCCGTTTGTGGAAATAGCCACAAACAGACCACAGAAATCTCAGAGTTTTTCCTATGCTTGATTTTAGTACAAGATCCCCTCCAAACATTCCCTATATTTATAGTTTTTATGGTCTTAAATTTAATTCAAGGTGGATTTAATAAGGTATTATCAAGTCTTGAATTTGACTTTAAAACACTTGTTGTTAATACCTTATTAAATCCACCTTGCATGGATTTAATAAAAGACTTTAGCAATGGTGTTAAGCAGCAACATTTGATAGTCTTATCAGTTTGGGAAGATTTATGAGACAATTTCAGGAACAAAAACACAAAAAAACAGTAATATTGGTCAGTTCACTAGTTAACACAATACAACTGTGAAAAGACAACAGCAGTAACCTCAGAGAAGCAACTGCTGAACCAGGTCATATACAAAACCATGGTCGCTCTTTCATACATAGACTTGGCAGCAGGTGTCTGTGTTAAAAAACAATCTTTACACACATTCTGTTCTAGTGGTCTGTTGCTGACTTTCCTTAAACCTCAGTGGTTCAGTCAGCCTGACCCAGACAGCCTCTCTGCTCACTCCACAGCAGTTTCCGTCCCAGCTGAGTGTGTGCGGTTGTGCTTCAGTTTCAGAGAACGATCGTCCCAGGAAGAAGCCGGAGCGAGAGCTGCTCGCCTTGTAGGAAAAGAACTGACTCCCGTTACAAACCAACGCCCCCGCAGACATCCAGCTGCAGATGTTTTTCTACCATACAGGCCCGCCGGCTGCTCTCGGGTAACCCGTCTGATGACCAGTTGTGTTCATCTGCCGCAGGTCAGTTCCAAAAGGAAGGACCGGTTCACCTGCAGCGCCTTGTGAACCTGAAAAACCTGTGAAATCACATAATTGTGCCTAACTTTAGTGTAAGCAGTGCATCATGTTTACTATGAAGTCATTTTTAATTAATCCAGAGCATGTATACTTTATGTAACTAGTTTAATCTTCCTAAATAATCTATGGATCAGAGTCGAGTTTGGAGGGGATCATTTCATCCAAAGTATTGACAAAGGTATGAGCTTTGTATCTGTGGCTTTGGACAAAACCCCCCCAAAAAACCTCAAAAGCCATAAAAAGAAAAATCATATTCAAGATTTTTGATCTTAAACATGTCTTTGGGTGAAGTGATCTTTTGATCCCTGGATGGTAAAACAGGATTTTTCCCCTAAAAACCGTAATGTCTGACACTCCACAAGCAGATGACCTAGTCTAACTCCTATTCCCCTTGTGGATTAGCTCAGTGGGAAAAGGCCGGGCCTATCTCATGTGATGTAATCTGCAACCACAGAGTCTTCTGTAATCATTTTCTTGTGTATAACCCATACTTGGATCTACAGCAGGAACTTTTGGTTTGCATCCACGAGGTCGAAGGTCGAATATCTTTGAAGACCGGTGGAACGAAACTGTAAATCGTTTAAACTCTGGCCACAAACCTGTCCAACAGCAGTATCGAAGAAAATGTTATAAAGTTTGTTTGGGGATTTCTGTACATTGTTTTTTACAATAAAAAGTGTTTTTATTGTTAAACGTTGCATCATGTCAGATGTTATTCAGTGAGTGAACACAAGGTGGCAGCAGTTAAACGGAGAATAGGAAAACAGATGAATATCTTTTTCTTGCATATGTTTTATAACACATGCAGTCCTTCTCGCACTATAACTACAAACTACACCTTAATTTATTTGGTATATCATGGTTATTAATAAAGTTATGATGAGGTTATGAGGCAAAATCCCAAGTTTTGAACAATTTATCATCTGAACATTGAAAGAAGATGGTTCAACTGGAAACCTACCAAGACATGGCTGCTCAACTCAGCTGGCTGGGCAGCTCTCTGCCCAGAGATTTATGGTTCCACTGGAGGAGCTGCAGAGATCCACAGCTCAGGTGGAGGATCTGTTGACAGGACAACAACTAGTTACACACTTCATAACCATGTAGACATTATTCAATTCATCTAAAATTTAGGCCTTAAATATCTTAATCTTATTTTAAAAAGTAAGTTGACCTTTAATATGTTAATAACAGGTTTTATATTTTGTCTTGACAAGATTATTTATTTAATCTCATATATTTTATTTGTTGTTTTCTCATGGGTATTTTTTGTCGGGCAAAAGTTTAAGCAGTCGTATCTCTATCAGCATAACCTTGTTAGATGTTCTTAGTTTTCTGACAAATCGATGGTGACATTACATCTTTCTGATTTGGATAAGGGAACAATTACTACTAATTACTGTAGAGAATCCCACTTCAAACATCCAATATAACTTTAAAAGTTAAAGAGAAAAAAATTGCTTGTCGAATATGACAGGGTTTTGCGCTTATGTATCATTAGTGCTATTTATTGTTTGAATCAGATCCTGAGATGAACAGCTGGGTTAAAAACGGCAGAGACCACATTTGGTATCATCTTAGAGGATTTCTATTTCTATTTAGATTTATTGGCTTGAGGTCAGAGAAATGTCATAATTTGAGGTAACGTATTCCTCCCACCTTGTTCCCTCTTGTATTTGTCCTGTTTTATTAAGATTCACCAAGTTAACTTTCTAGTTTGATATAAAACAACTCAATTAAACTTCACACAGGACCAGCTTTTTCTGAGGATTTGCAGACGATTTGATATTTCATGTCGCCTAATCAGAGAGGACTTGCCTCTAACTGCCATAAAATCCTGTTTTTTACAACTGTATACATAAATATTTCACGTCACAAAGCTTCTCCTCCCGCTATAAATTTAGTTGTGCTTTAAAAGCATCAGCCTAATAAAGGAAACAGAAAAGCAGCCCATTGTTCTGCAACCTCATGCCTTTTAATTTCAACAAAGCCTGTGTAACAACACCGCGTCATTCAGGCCTGAAATAGGCTGACCCGTGTTTGCCGGGTTACTAACGTCCACTTCAATGCCGTCCTCGTTCTGAATGGGCCTGGATCCACTCCACAGCCGACTGCGCGCTACAAACCTGCGTGGCGCTGCGTGGGAGTGGGCGGCTCACAGACTGAAACCTGAATGTCAGAGCGCCACGCTGATGAATCACAGACACGGGGGGGACGGGCCGCAGAGAGCGATGAGGAGGAGTAGGCTGGAGACGAAGGCTAAATCAGAGAGATGGTTCAGATGTGGAGGTGTGTGAGTGAGTGAGTGTGTGTGTGTGTGTGTGTGTGTGTGTGTGTGTGTGTGTGTGTGGCTTGCCCACCTGTTGGCCTGCCTACATAAACACACCGCCGAGTGCTGATTGTTCACCTGTGAGCGGGAATCAAAACGTTAATCAAGAAACTATCTGAAATGGGACAATCCACAAACTATTTTATAAGTTTTGTTCTACCTTTGAAGATGAAAAATCTTAAACCAGCACGGAGAAGCCAGACTGTTTAGAACTAAACTCTCTCTGCTGCTTTGTTGCCTTGTATTTACCCTGCTTCCATATTTTACTGTTTAATCTGCTGATCCAAAGTCTGGGCCAGGACAGTTAGAGCCACATTTCTTAAGATGTTCCTCGGATGGATTGGTGTTTGTGAAACGTGTTTCTGTAAAAACAACAAAATAATAATTATTGAGTTATTGGATGTTAGAAGCACCAAAAGGAGCCAAAAATGATCTTATTTGGTTCGATAATTTATTTAATGTCTTTCAGTTCTGTCTTTGCCCTTCTTCCTCTCAAGCTACTAATGAATAAAGGGCATTAGTGCCAATAAAAACGACAACAAAAATAATGTCTTTACTGCAGTTCTTTAAGGGGGGCTTGGGGAGGCTTCCTAAATGTTTTTACGTCCCTCCCAGTCCTGACTGTGCGTGATGGACGTTAACTTTCTGTCGTCACAGTTCTAGTTTATCTTTTTATTTTTTACTGTTTTAATAATTTATCTGACTGTAGCTTTTAGCTTTGACCAGGAGCTGTTTTCTTGTTGCCATTTTCTGACCTATAAAGGTTGACGCACACTCATGCTTTATTGAATGGCATGTTTTCTTGTGTATTTCTTATTTTTGAAGAAATGACTAAGAGAAACTAGCCTCTGTGTCACATCATATTAAAATAATCAAAGGGAACCAAGAACTTATGTACCATTGATTTAAAAAAAAAGTAAATTCAAGGTCAGATACATTTGAAAAAAACCTAAAGTAACTATAAAAATCCTCTAATGAAAGGTATTTTATGTCCTATCCAAGATAGAAAGAGTTGTGATATTTGTCCTGGACACAGGATAAATATGTTTATACAGACATAACTTTAAGGAGGAATTTAAAACCTCTATTTATCCTAACATGTATGTTTTCGGACTGTGGACGGAAGCTTTTTGCATAAGGTAAACACACAGACTCACTCAACACAGCAAAGCTTCTGACTGATATTTGACCCCTGGACCTTTTTACAGTGAGACGCCGTTGCTCCAAGAGAATAAAAGTAAAGGTAAAATGTTTGGGGAATTAAGCAACAACGTTTCTGGAAGTAAAAAATATTCCAATGAGGATTGTGAGATTAAAAATACCTTTTGAAAATAACCTTTAAGCAGGAATCAAAAGGAATGTTCATTAAGTTCATGTTTAGGTTTGAACAGAAATAAAGGCTTGAAAACATCAGTCCGTGTAATGAGATTAACTTAATGAATTGCAGAAATATATTTGCTTGTTATTTTTAATTGACTGAACCCATCATGAATATTAATGTAATCTTTCTAGGCTTTTATTTGTAAATGTTTTGACCATCCTTTTTTGGGGACGACTAAAATAAGCATCTTTAATGATCCCATTTCAACATCACTAAAGATGATGTTGGACTTAATCTGTACTTTAACTCGGTTTTCATGATTATTATAATTATACAGACTGTAATATTGACCTGCGGTTTAACTAGGAGACGCCACATGCACTACGCTAACGTCAACAAGAATCTGGCATCATTCTGCCTGGATCTGTCCCCATTCGTTGAATCAGAAACGGCCATGTTTTTTTTTTACCTGTCTGACTTCCTGTCAGAGATCTGACTCAATCATAGTCCATAAGTTTTCATCAGGGTTGATGGTGGAGATGTTCCTGAAGCCGGATGTTATTCTGCTTGATCCTTTATTCTGTTTAGATCCTTATTCTGTAAATGAAAGAGAACGTTGAACCACCGCTGGCTGGAAAACAGAGCCTCAGCATGATGCTGCCGCCACCATGCTTTACAGCATGTACGGAGTTCCTACATTGTCTACAGTGAAGCTTTCTCTTCCCAAGATTTTACTAAACTGGCGTGTAAACATTTGTTTTGAAAGGACTCAATATTTAAAGGGATGTTCTATTTTTTTTCCCCCTCAGGGCTGTGCATGATTATAAGACTGACTTGAGTCCCAGAATAATTATCAGTCAACAGACAGACTCATCTCCTTATAATCACGCTTCACAGTGTGGTGTCTGACACAAACATGGATGTATGTTTTAGGCCCATTATAGGAGCTAATTGCAGGGATTGAATCCTGACAGAGGAGTAAATCGATTGACCCGCTGACAGTGGGAATGTTTCTGTTGCTCCAGCTGGGACCAAACACGCCTCATTGATTTCCACTAACTGTCTGCGGCCTGCTGGAACTACATCTGCCGTGACAATCGGAACAAAATGAGTGTGTTCCTGCTGCGAGTTACCGCTCCGCTTTATTATTTAACCCTCAGCGGCGGCCTTGGGGCAGCTGTTTTTACACCAAAGTAGAAAAGCCAAAATAAGAGGCCGTCCGTCCTCCCCCTTTTTTCACGGCGAGCCTCTTTCCATTCACAGGGCTGCAGATCGTGACGAGCCGAGATGTGTGGGATTCCCTGCCCACCTGGAGCGGATCTGAAATCCAACAGAAAGGTGGCTCCATCCCACTCATATCCACCAGAGGCCCACTCAGCAGTGAGCCGGACAAATTTAGCAAGCGGTAAAATGTGAGTAAGTTGAAAGAAGTGTTTTTAAAACACTCCACACCAACATCCTGGAGGAGAGTCATTTCACCCTCCTGCTGCGTCCTGTGGAGCATCATCTACCATCCTGGAGGATATTAGCCTTAAAATTAAACACAGTGGTTCACAGACACACAGAGGAACCTCACAGTGGATGTTTCAGTGGATGTTTCCACTGTGAATGGGCTTGTGTGTGGCTTGTCCCCAGTGATGCCGGACGGTTCTTCTGAATGGTTGGAGCAGAGGAGGCGTGGGCTGCCTGTGTCAGCAGAGCTGGAGGAGCCTTTCCCTCAATGCTGCGCTGCATTTCTAGGCACTGAATAATCGGTGGAAATATCAGCGCCGTAGCTTCAGATGGCGGAGTCCCGTCAGTCTGTTTCTGCTTCAACATGTTCCGTAGTGAAAAGACAGAAATATCGCAGCAACAGTTGTGATTCATAATTTCTAGCTTCGCGGTTAAAAACAACACTCACTTCCCTTTTTACTGGGATTAAATAAAAACGGGAAAGAAGACTGGGAATGATTTTTCCCCCCACCTGTTTATTTTTACAAATTACTTTGATAAGTAAGTAAAAATGTTACCCTGTCCATGCTACTCAATTTAAATGACGTTTTTAGCCCAGTTTTCTCACTCTTGGCCAAGGAAAAGCCCTTAGACAACATAAAATGTTTATGTAAATCAATTAGTAAAGTTCTGATTAATTTGTTTATTTAAATAAAGTAATATCATTTTTGTCTCCCATTTCATCCGATTAAGATATGTTCTTTGTAAGATTACGGGGCGTTCAAAGATAGTAAACTAAAAATCTATCTGATTAGAAAGCGAACTAATTACAAACTACTAAATAAATAAAATCAGTTTAATCAGTCACGAAGAATCAAAGTGATGACATGTGAAACACCTTCCTCTAAGTCTTATTTTTGCCCATCATTCTCGGTCGTCGTCTACGGAGTTCATTTTTCCCACCGGCCCTGAAGGCGGCGCCTCTGAGTTCCGCCTCTGCGCTCCTGCAGGGAGGCTCGGAGCGGCCGCTGATTGGCTGCGTGGGGAGCCGGTGTGGGCGAAGCGGAGGACTCTCCTATAAAACCCGGGATCCCACCGACACACGCGCTCGTCTCTCCCAGACAAGAGTCGTGTTTCTCCGCCTACCAGCTGCTTCGTCCCCCCCCCCTCCCTCCGCCACAGTTCGGAAAGGAACCGAGAATCCCTCCACAGCTTCCACAGAAAAGAAGAGCTCCGTATATGGTTGTGACTGACGCTCCAGCAAGGATGTCCCGGACCGACGAGGTGCACCGCATTACGGAGAATGTCTACAAGGTGAGCCGGTTCGTGTTGTTCGGGACACCTGCTGCACTTGGGCGGGTAATTACAGGAGGGGAAGTCCGGTGTTGGTCAGGTTCTCTTAGAAGTCTCAGTACTTTAAAGCAAAAAAAAAAATAAAAATAAAATAAAAATAAAAAAAAGTTATTTAGTTATCAAGCAGACTCTACCTCAAACAGGAGAGTTAATGATAAAACGGTAAAATAAAAGATGGGGTCTAGAAAAGGGACTAAAAGGTTTAAGTCATCAGAGTTATCTAAATTGAACGAATCGATTATTTTTAACTAAACTGCGGCTGCTGCTGTGTGGAATGTTTTAACCCTGATGTGTTTCTGGTTTTGTAGGATTTTTAGTTTAAAAAAAAAAGTAAACCTCTTCGGTGACAGGATGCTTCAGGGCAGCACAGAAAACTCCTGCTCAGTTACCTGCTTAAAGTTACCTGATTCCTGAATTTTGTGAATTCCTGGACATGAACCTTTCCAGTTTTCATCTCCTCAGTTGTTGTTTTTTTATCTTTGGAAAAGCAGAAAGGGATTTATTTGTTAACAGTGAGATGTTTGTGTAATCCATTCTGTCTGGAAAAACATCAGGTCTTCCTCTGCTCCTTCACTGGCTTCCTCTAACATGGCGCTCCAACTGGAGGAGGGAACAGGACTTGTGATCGCAAGGCATTTCTCCTGATTCTCACTTTACTCTGCTCCCCATATGATGCAGATCTCAGACATGGAAACATGACGAGTTTCTGGTATGATGTGAGGAAAGCTGTCACTGCTCCACACGCCTCCTCACTCCTACAGGCACCGGGCAGACAGTCGGAGCTCCTGGTACGGTGTGTGTGTGTGGAGGGGGGGGGGGATTGGGTGGTGGTATCTGGGTTCTCCTCCCCAGTTTGCTTGGTTATGTAATGATGCTGCTGAGATAAAAAAGACGATTTCAGTTAAAGTCCCAAGATGTGTTGACCTTTGGAGGGTGTTTGGGTTATGAAGTCAAAACAGTTTGATGCTGAAGAATGTAATCAGACCAATCAGGATTTTTTTAATAGTTTTGTTTCTTGACGTGCTGATTGGGATTTGTCTGGATCCAAATGTATTTATTAGTTTATTTGTTGCCAATGTTGGGTATAGTGGAAGTTCTTAGTTTGACTTTAACCAATAAGAACAAACAAATCTGAGCTGATCCCAGTTGATTTGGAGCCTTTCTTGTATGGCTGCATTACTTTTGATACCTTTCAGGGTTTTGTAGGATAACAAAAATGACATTTTAAACAGCTATTTTTTTTAAAACCGTTTTCAGCATGAATAACTGAAGTAATGGAGATGAAAACATTTAGCTAGTATTAACTATCATTTACCTACGCCTCCATGCACAAGCAGCATTAGGTGTGGTGGGGAAGGTCTTCCTGCTATGGGCAGCCGAGCCGCTGTCAGTTTGACCCCCTGCTGGCGTCCCACCTATGCCAGACGTCGGCTCGATGCTCTGGGGTGGCATTTGGTGCCGCTGCGCCGAGCTCCCCCTTCCTCTTCCTCCCCAGGGGTGTTTTTGAGCCGTGTTTGGAGAAACTAACTGGTCTTTATTAATTCATTAAAAGCATGGAGGATGGAGAGGCGCAGAGGTGCCAGCTCCCATTAGGTAACACTCATGTCTGTTTCTCCTTGGAGGGAGGTGAGACATTGGCAAACATCAGCAATTAAATCAGGCAGCATTAAGATGGGGATCAGAGACGTTAGCTGCACAACATCACCCTGCAGAACACTCTGTACTCATGGGATATACTGGTTGTATAACCTTACTGGCCCAGTTTCCAATGATTCAATAAATATGATTAAAATATTCACGACTGCTGCAAAAATTACAGTACTCGGTATCGATTAATTTGAGCCAAATCTAAAACAAGAGGTTTTCGTAGTAACATTTTGCAGGAGATAGTAATGGCCACTCTGCCAGAGTGTATCTTTTATAGATTATTTTTTTTATAAAAAAAAAAAAAAGTATAATCTGGTCATGTTTTGGGAGTCCAGATTTAAATAATGTCTGTCCAGCATCCTTATTTGGCTTGCTCCCACCTATCCCAGACGTCGTCCAGTAACCCTGCATGAGGACGGCTCTGCCTTGTTTCTTGTTTGTTGGAGCGTTAACTCTCAGAAGAAACGGCAGAGGACCGAAGCCCGAACCTCCTCCTCTGCTGCTGAAACAGAAGCTGAATGTAAATTTCAGATGACTCACGCTGGTGAGTGTGTGGGGGCAGTCGTTCCTGTCGTTCGTGCGTGCGTGCGTGCGTGCGTGCGTGTGTGTGTGTGTGCATACAGTATCTGCTCTGTAACGGCACGCCGGTTCAGAACGCACAGACTGCAGGTCGGCTGGGACGGTGACGGAGAGCGTCCCCGTGGATTCGGGTTGTGGAAGTTTGGGATGCGTTGATGTGGGTGAAGTGTGTCTCCTCAGGTTTGTTGTGGCTGCTGAACAAACGGCGTCTGCGTGTTTGTTCAGGAGTGTGTTCAGCTGAGTGCTGTAATCCCAGCAGTGCTGCGGATCAGGATAGTGAATAAAGCTGGAGGTGACGCTGCCTCCATTGTTCGGAGTCAGCACTGGATTATACACACATCAGCAGGTCAGCTCATTGATTTCAGAGCTTTTTGTTGAGCGTTTCATGTGCTTTCGTCCAGTTTTCACCACCATATTTGGAAAAGAGTTTACCCGTCTTTGTCATTCTTTCTAAAAGCTGTAGTTTGGGTAAAAATAAAAGAATCCATCACTTCTATTGATGCCTTTTGCTTAATCTTCTGGCAATTTAGGTAGATTGAATTGTTTATTGGGATCCAAATTAAACTGACCCATCCGTCATAAACCAAACTACCCATTTAAGTTTCAAAGTGAATCTAGATTTTGAAAGTCTATATCCATCATCTTGTTTAGCATTGATGCTTCCCTTCAAGCTGCCCAGACTTCTCACTTCTCAGCCGCCTCCTCTGGCTCTTTACCGAGACATTCCAGTCTCCTCGAGCTGAGAGACTTGATCTCTCGACTCCATCATGACTCAGTCTCCTTCTGATCAAATGGGCTTCCAACAGTCTCACGTGGGAGGTGACCGGGCGGCTTCTGGACCAGATGACCCGACTACTTCAAAGGCTCCTTGTGGAGAAGCAGGAAAATCTATTCAAAGTTGCAAATGATTGAGCTCGACCTCTGCCTGATCTCTGAGCCAAAACAACTTCTCAACTCGTTCTTATGGGTAGCTATTGTCTGGATCAGGTTTTGGTCGGCTTTTTGTTTTGATTCAGGCCACCAGGCCTCCATTTTCTATGTCAGTTTATCCGTCTGTGTGGTCTTGATATGCTTACAGTTAGCAGTGTGCTACAGTATGATATTGTAACACACTGTGATGGAGGAATTATGTAAAAAAATTGTTTTTGCTCCAAATGTATTTAAGACCCATGTTGAGGGCCGACCTTTAATGTTTAAATTTCAGATTTATTCACATTTACTCCCAGAAATTAGATGAGATTTCAATAAAAAGCTTGAAAATTCCAGGAAACGTGCAAAATTTCAAATTTTCTGTGTGAATTCTCATCCATTTCTGGACCTTTAAAAAACACAAATGTGCCGCTAAGAACTTATAAGGGCTAGTTGTTTCCAAAACAGTCCTTGGCTGAAGCTCTGGATGCTTTGCTCTCTGTTTTCAGAGCTTATTTCTGCCCTTGTGAATGGACACCATTTTCAGTGTACCGCCTGCGTTATGTGTGCAGGTGTACAGTGTCTGTGTGTCCTGATGGTATATGGGGAGCATCCTCCAGCGATTGCAGTCATGAGTAAACATTGCTGTGTAATGACGTCTTGTATCTGCTACGGCAGTTTCCCTCCAAACCTGTTTGTTCTCTGGGGAGGGATTTTTCTCCAGTGTTTGTTTGCTAGTGTTTGTGTGTGTGAGTAATTCTACTGAACACTTTATCCCCACAGTCACGCAAGCGCAATCTGCTCAGTCCTCCCTGCTTCTCGTCTGGAAGTCACACAAGCAGAGCATCACTCCCAATAAAAACGACCCTCTCCTGCTGCAGCTCAGGGCTTCTGGAGCTTCATTGTTTCATTGTTTTGCTTTGTTCCCCCTCACATATTGTTGTGCAGCTCTGAAGCGCTCGGCCAGCTGCTGTTGGAGGCAGAGCGCCGCAGGTGAGCGCCGTGGCATCTGTTGGGGCCGGCACTGCGACAGATTGATGGATGGAGGGAGGAGCTTTTGATAGAGGGCTCCATCATCATCATCTTCCCCAGTCTTTCGCTCTGACAAGATGTATTCTGGCGTCCCCGACTAGCAGAGAGCCTCTCCTGTCTGGGGTTGCGTGAGGTGAAGCCTGTAGCCTGTGCGCTCATCTGCAGCGATTAGTCCAAACGCTCCGCTCAGGCAGACATTTCTCCAGTGTAATGGCTTGAAACCAGTGGGCTCTCTTCTCTTGATTAGCCACGGCGCTTTCTCCTCGGTTGTCTGTGCCCGGAGTGTCATGGCCGTCTTTGTGCTCCTGTCCCTGCAGAGAGCCCCGTGCCCGCCTACTCGGAAGGGAATGGGGGGGCTCCAGGGTGTGTTCCAGCTTTGAGCCTCATGGCTGATCTTTGGACGGCGGCAGCGTGCGAGCATCACGGTGACGCTCTGCGATGATGCTCTGCGATGTGGGGAATATGCTTGGGTTATGCAAGCAGAGGAAACATGAAGCATTGCTCTCAGATGACATGGAATCAAATGAAATATTTAATGATTTTTTTTAGGTCACTCTCCTTCCAGCGTTTTTTCCCCTTTTTTTTAAGATGGATGAATGTTGACTGATTGATCTATAAAAGAAAAGTTTGAAGATTTAAATTTTGTTATTATTTTAATGCCTTTTTGCTTTTTGCAGGCCTGTCAGGGAACTGTCATGATAACAAATTGTCCCAGAAATTATTGCGGTAAATGTTAATGTTGTTTTCGAGACTATTTTAATGTAATGTATTATTAATAATGGAAGCACACCCTCTCAAAGACCAATAAGCTTTAATTTCTAAGGAAAATTCAACACTAGAACTGGAAGACACATTCAATATCCAAAAATAAATAAACAAAACAACTGAAACAACAAATCAAATGGATGCTGCAGTCTCTGAACGAAACTGTCCGTCGGAAAAAAGGCTGGTTGACATAAACGCACCAGACTGAAGCCTGGAAAAGGTCCGGTCTGTTACTCCTGGTTAATTTTTTATCCTATCACATTAATGAATCCTCCCAGTGTAGAAAATTGCACCAGGAAGCTTAAAAATAATCCACCTCTAGTAATTTAGTTCAAAGGTTTAATCTACCCTGGACCTCTTTGCTAATAAATTGCCTTTTAATGTGGAGGATTTTTGGACAGGAGTCAAACAGGACAGCCCTGAAACAATATGAAGGAACATTTTAGCAGTTTTGAAAATGATGTTTTTGTATCCCTTTACAGCATATATGTAGCGATGTCGTGTGTAGTTGTTACGGGTGCAATTTTCCACTCTTTTTTTTTTTCTTTCCTTCTTTTTCCTAATACTTTGCATGTTTCTATTTGATCTCTTTGTCCTCCCTTCAGGTGCGGTTTGTTTCTAAAGGGGCTCCAGCTGTGAAATATTGTAACGTTTAGCCCATCATTCGTCAGAACACATGAGGTGCAAGGAACAAAATGTACCAACTCGCCTTTCTGGCGTTCTGGAAGCAGCAGCCCTTCACAGATGTGCTTTCATTAAGATTTCACTGACCAACAGCCTTCCTGCGCCCTACACACACCAAGTGCTCACATCTGCAGCGTTTGTGCAGCATGTCGGCAGCCTTTAGCGAAGCGCTTGTCAAACTCGAGCCGGTGGGAGGGTGAGAGGAAGAGGTGGATGCTGCTGGGTTTGCGGGAGGTTGGCAGAGGATGAAAGGAAAGTTACTTGGAAGGTGCAGAGCTCCTGTCTTTTTAGACTGGCAGCGAGGAGGAAAGCCCTAAGAGGCAAACTGCAGTGTGTCTTTGAACTGAGTGTGGCGCGTCACCGTGAAAAGCAGGAACGCACTCTTTTCTCTGCAGAGTTTTCCGACGAACACTTTGTCCTGCAGTCTCTGCCGCTCATCCTGCCGTTGCACACGTGCAGATATTATGGAAGTGCGTGCCTCTGCGTGGACACACCTTCATTCACGCGTACGTGTATAAAATGAGAATGGGGCTGGAGTGAATGGGATGGCGGTGACGTTGACGGGGAGACTCCCACCCTCCTCGTTCTCGCCTCTCGATCCGCCGCCGCCAGCCATCAGAGCGGCGCGTGAAGTGAATAAAAATGGGCAGCCCTGTCACGGCACAGGTGGGGCTTGTTAGGGGAGGTGGGGGGATTCCAGCACATCCATATATGGCAGCGGAAGTGCCCCCCCCTCCCTTCCTGTCTCCTACAAAAGCTGCATCTGTGGAATAGGGGGCGCTGACTATTCCTCTGCTTTCTGATAAGGGCTCATCTGAGAGGGAAATTGGCTGCCTACACACACACACACACAGGGAGCGGATAGACACTGAATTCTCATCTCCTGAGGCTGCTGAAGCAGTGCAGCTTTTGCACACAGATTGTCACAGTGGCTGAGCAGAGGGAAATAATGTCCATTTCCTGAAACACAATAAAGAGCGACAGCAGCCTCGCATTACAGGACATAATGCTACCATCTTATCCTGCACTGTCATTTAAGGTCTGAGGAGTCCTAATAATTCCTTAATCTCGCATAAGGAAATATTCTTATGTAAAATTGTGCAGTCCATGTGGAAATCCTGACCAAATTAACACAATGGTTATTAGTAAAATGAAATATCTGTGGGGTATTTCTTTAGCAGCTTTGCTAGTTTGTGGTTTGCACAGAATCTGTGTGGATTTCAGCAGCTTCCAGCATTAAAATGGAGCCTGCTTCTCCAATTGTTAGTTTTCAAGGTTGTCTTAAATTAATCTAAGTTTGTTTTTACACCTGATAGTCTGGTTGGCCTGGTTCTCTTGGGAACAAAATGGAGACATTTGTTACACTTTCAGCTGGTGCACTGCACTGTTTCAAATAATCCAAAACCTGTTCATCCCCTCACCTGTGGTGGCGCTACATCAAGAACAACTGACATGAAAACGTACAAAGAAGACATGAGCACAACTTCCCCCCTCATGAAATGCACAAAAACAATGGAGTAACGTCAGATTTTAGTGGTTGTAGGACGTCTTTCTTGTTGGTAAAAGAACAGAACACATTTAACTTGCTTGCACTGGACCCTTGTGTTTGTTTTGGTTATATTTACCCTGAATGCTTTATGCTGCAGCCACTTCCTGCTTTTGGAGCAGTATCCAGTTTGCTTTCGGTATACATACACATTCGAACTACTCCACAGCAAACGAACTAGAGTTTGATTAAATCGTACTAAACGGGGCTGATGTGAATGAAACTAGTCCATGTTTTGACAAAAAGCGGTAAATCCTTCTTAGTTGAGACTGATCTATGTCAAAGTTTAAATCCTCTGCCCACACCAGTGAAAACGGATTCTAGCATTGCAGCCGAGATGCTCTTTGACTTCACTGGTATAAAGAAGACTGTTAATTTTTGCCCCAAAGTTTAAATCTCTGGATGCAGTGGCGTATAAGTTGCAGTGGATTTTCATAATCACAGCTGGTTGCTGCTTTCTCATTCAGTGGCACCTTGGCTGCCATGCTATCAAACATTAATGTATGCGCTGTAGAGAGATTAAAGCTCGTTTTGTAGTCGAGGATAATCCTGGAAATCACTTGCTTAGTAGCGAATTAAAGAGGGCAAATTGAATGAATGAAATAGGATCTTTTTGCATGTCGGTGTTAGAAATTTAGCCTGTGAAGAATTTGATTTGGACTCTTATTTCCTACCAGGTAGCTGATTGTTTGACATGGCTGCTGTCAGTTTCCTGCAGGGCTTCCTGCAGGCGTCTGCATTGCCAAGATGCTGCTTGAAGAAGAACTGGCAAGTTTTTTGCAGCACCTTGTCTTGTTTTGACCACATCAGGTTGATCCTTTGTGTACAAAATCTTCAAATTAAATGCAGAAAAACCCAAACTTACATGTAGTTAATTTATTTATTTAAATTTTCTCACCATTTGTGGGCTCTAGTGTTCAGAATCTGACATTTTTTGGATAGAAGGATGACTTTGTGTAACGACGATAGACGGCTTCTACATGATGGATGCATGTTTGTACACCAGCTGAGGGATGAGAGCACAGTGATGGAGCAGAGGACAGGGGCATCTCTCTCTCACATTCACAGAAAAGGTCATTTTTATCTTTTTTTGTCACCATAGAAGCAATGGGTGGTGAGGGATTCACACAGCGCTGGGTTGTTTGGCCTCAACTCAAAAGCCAAGGTGACCTTCTGCTGCCATCAATGTTTTGTAATTCTTGTGGGTCTTATGTTTTATTTTTAATCTCTTTTAACCTTTTCGTCACAAAACATGATCAGCAACAGCTGGGTAACTTTCACCGATCGGTTTACATGCTGCAGATATCATGGCCGCCTGAGTCTTCCTGCACTTTCAGTTTTCAGTTCTTTGTTCCTGAAATTAAATGTATTTGTTTTGATCTATGTGCAAGATAAATGTGAAAACCATACTCATGTTGGTACTAAAGGCCAAAATCTAAAGCAGAAAAGCATTGATTAAACCCCACTGTATATTACGGGCAACAAACAATTATTGTCTTTTTGAGATTGTTTATTAATGTAAAATCAACAGCCACAACACTTGTTAGTAGATGTCAGGTGAACAGAATAACTGTCCATCCATCTTCTTCCGCTTATCTGGACACGAGACTAATTATGTAAAAATCTGTTTTTCAGTAAGTGAACTGAAGGAGCAGCCAGCTGACACGAAATATGAAAACTCTGGTCTCTGAGCTATTTTTTATTATTTATTTATCTATTTATTTTTGCCTTCTTAATGAAGGTTTTTAAACTCCTCAATTCACCTCAGTATTTCATCTTTGTCAAATTTCAATTAAAAAAGTGGAAATTTTACCCTCCAATTTGTCCACTTTTAAAAGTCTTCTAAAAAACAAATTCTTACAGAGTTTCTTTTTAGTTGATTCATGTGGATTTTGACCATATTGTGCTCAGATTAAAGGCCGCAAAAAGCTTAAAGCCGCAGAAATATTTCTTCTTCCATTCAGTCACGTCTTTCATCTGGACCCCTAAAAAGTTGCTGCACAAATTTGTCTGCCTACATCAACTGAAACTATGCCTGTGGAGCTTGTTGTGCCAAGACTGTAATTAATTAAAATCAGGCATTCTGGTGAAGAAGATCATTGATAAACTGGGTTTTGTATAGACCTAAAATTGCTTGATGTGATGCACATGCTGGTATTTAAACCTTGTTTCAAACTAGTTACATGTAGTAGAGGGGCGAAACGGCAGGGAAATTATTTTCTCAGCTTGGCAGGCAGAAACTGACAAAACCTTTTTAAGAATAAACTGTCAGGATTTCTTAAAAAAAAAAACAACAAAAAGGCAGAATTAAAAACAAATCTTCAAATGTTATGTTGGTTCTTAATGGGTTTTATCGTGCTGTAAAGTGTTTTTAAACTTTTTTTTTTTTTTTTCTTCTTTTTTTTGCCTCCACCTGGCCCAGCCTCTCCCTCCCACCTCAGTGGGGTTGCCGGCTCTCCACTCACTGGTTAATCTGTTTGGCAGCGAGCGGCGCAGCAGGTCCTAATGGTGCCACATGGCTGCCTTGGCATTGCAGTAATTTACGCCCCGACATGATGCAAGCCTACTGCTCTTTCTGTAGGCTCTGACTCAGCCCACGCACGAGTCTCCTGCCTCCAACCGCCACGCGCTCCAACACACACGCACACTGCCTTTCCCGGAGCCAGCTGGGTCACGATGTTCTCTGCGCTTTTCGGTTTGTTTTTGTCTGAAGCGTTTCGATGCGGTTCTGCTCACCTGTGTGGGAAGGAAGTAATGGATGGCTTTGATGGAGTAGATGCACCTACACAACTGTACTGCTGTTCTAATGCCTGCAAAGCATTTCCCTCCCTCTGCCTCCTTTATGTCTCCTCCCTTCATCTATCATTGGCAGATTTATTCAGATTTATTTCTCACTCCTTTTGCACCTTCTCCACCCAAAATCGGCAATAAATTCCCAATGGAGTCTTGGCTTTTACTACAGGGTTTATGCAGGTTTCACCAACTCAAATGTAAGACTTTTTAAAATCATCATGTCTGGAATTTAAGACCCGTCTCCACAGAAATGTACAAACATTGTCCAGCCCACTTGCTATGTAGCTAGCTGTGTCGCTAGGCTATATTAGCAGTTAGTTAGCAGCAGCAGCTTAAACTGTCTCGAGTCACAGACCACAATAAAGATGTCGGAGTGCAACTCACACGTTTGCCTGACAGAAAAGTCCCATGAGAAAAAAGCCCACATAGAATATGAAATTAAATAGTCCTGCTGAGACAGAATTTAAAGTCTGTGATTAACGTACCGAACTTAAAAAGAAATTGACATTTTAAGGTACATTAATACACATTAATTTAAGACTTTTTAAGATGTTACTTTCGACATATTTTTATTGCTTTGTTTCAGAATTATTATTTTTTTTTGTGCACTCTTGTTCCTCAGTTGGTTAAAGTGGATTGGTGATTCCAGCACAGCCTTGCTCTTTACTCACTTTAAAGAGACGCCAGCTCCATCCTGCTCTTGTCATATTTTAAATGGCTTCTATAACCTCTGGCTCTGGTCCACATCTTTCATGGGACGTGATCTCCATGCCGCTCTGATAGATCTGTTAACCTTGAAGCTGAGAGCTTGTTCTGTTTTTCCACATATTACCCCTCCTTCGTGGTCGCCGAGGTGCTTGAAATGGTTCACCTTTTATAATGACGAATAATAAGCTCTGCGTTGCTACCCATATGATTATTTTATGCCAGGAAATGTTTTTAAGAGTTCTTTAAAACATTGAGGAGGAACAGCTTCAGATGCAGGAAACTAGAGATCTGACATGGTGCCTAAAAGACCAAATAGTCCTTGAAGGTGAAGAACGCTTTCATTGAGAAACTTTATGATTTAGTCAAACTGCTGCTGCAGGCTGAGGTGAATGTTTAGTTTGACTGTTTCCTACAAGAAGGTGGTGAGCTTCCTGCAGCTTCTTCCCCTCTAAAAACTGATTCTATCTGCTCTTCAAGGTCAAAGCATTAATTTTACATTAATTTTCTGTCAGTGCCGCCTTCTTCACTAAGGACACCTTTTTACAAGGTTGTGGGGTAGAACTACAAACCACGTTCAGATGCAAAATAATAAACACGTAAAATGTTCTGCGCATCAACCTGCAGAGTTCTGTAGACCTGGAAAAGATTTTAAAGCGAATTGAAGGTCCAGAGTTGTTTTGTAAGCAACGATGCGTTTCCAGAACAAACCTGTCCTTTAATGAAGATGAATATTTAATGTAGCTGAGATTGATCATGTGAGGACGTGCGTGAAACTGTGTGATTTCAACCCCTCCACAAACACCTAGGCAAAGTGATCTCATAAATAAATCTTACCTTTTGTTTTGCCATTAATGGGTTTAATTGGTTTCAGTCGCCTGACTTGTGAAAACTTGCTAAACAGATGCTGTCAGCTCATCCTTTAAGTCTAACACTTTAGTCTTTAAAATGTCTGTTTCCTCCTTTAAAAATGCTAAATGTCAATATATTTAATCTTCTATCATCACAAATTGCTCCTCAAAGGTTACTTCCATTTTTTTCCCTCTTGAGTCAATTAATTATTTGCATGGTGCAGCTCTTCTGGCAGCGGGAGTAATTATTCGCTTCATGGTACATTTTCCAAATGTTCCATCATTAGTGTCATTGCAGCAGTTAACCTGCTCCTGATTAGGAACATGAGCATTAAAAATGCTGCCTTGTTGACCCTGAAAGCAGTAAACTGTGTTTTCACAACCTGTTTGAAATCGAGAAATCTCTGCTTCGCCTCAGAAAACTGATTCAATTCCATATATATATTCTGAGATTTTGTTCCACGTTCAATCAGTTTTGGTCAAAGTTGGAGTTCCAACATTTCGTTGCTGCAACGTGAAAAGAAAACCAGTGTTTTCAGTTGCAGCATTCGTTTGCTAACATATGACTGGAACTAATGGCTGAAAAATGGTAAGCTGTTCTGTAATCCCTCTTATTTCCCGTCCACTCGGTAAAATGTGGTCCTTTATTCAGAGAAATGCTAATCAGCTCCCGTCTCTGCTGCTTAAGGAACAACAACTGACTCATTGCGGATTAAATGTGTGCCAAACACTGAAATAAACCTATTAAACCCAGCCCTAAAAAACAAAAAAACATGTGAGTGACTTCTGATGAGATCTTTGTAGGAAGGATTTCTTGTCTAGACTCACTAAATTATCAATTTAGTTATCTAAACTAGTACGATTTTTAGTCTGTTTGCTAACGTCAGTTTATTTACGGCTCTTCCAATAAAATTAAGCATAGAAAGGAAAAGCCCTTTTGTTCTATTTTAAAGATCTTTTGGCTCTAGTTGCCTTTATTTGATGGTTAATTGACAGGAAGGTGGGTAATGAGAGAAGGGGGAAGACATGTAGGAAGGGTCACTAAGGCTGGGAATTGAACCTGCAACACCTACATTGAGGACTAAGGTCTCCAATGTGGGTTGTGCTTAACCCCTGTGCCACCACAGCACCCCTTTTTGTTCTATTGTGTAAGAATTTAATATTCATGGTTTCTAATATAGCTGGCACCACTTTTGCTTTCCTTTTGCAAAATAATAACAAGCTAGTTCATATATTTTGAAGTGGGGTTCTTGGACTGACGATGTGTAGTCAGTATCTTGCTATTCTTGACATTTTCATTGTGGAAATTTTCTGTTTCAACAAACAGTGGGTTAGAAAAGAAATGTGAGATCATGGGCCCTGAGTTATTCAATGCCAGTTTCTCCTGTAAAGATAAATTAGTTGAATCTTAAAAAAAACTAACAAAACATTAAAAATCCTGCTGTCTGGCTTGAAAGCCTGTAAAAGTGGCATGAATAAAATCCCATGTATATATGAACTTATTTTAGATTTGATAATTGTTCATGAGTTCATAGTTTCAGAACTGAGTTAAGTTTTTGGTTTGGTTGTGATTTTTAGAGCAATATTTTGGTAAAAGCTGAAGACAGGATTTTTAGAAATGCCAACTTCTTTCTTTATTCAGCAAGTTTTAATCAGTTTTTACATATTTAGATGGGTTCATGAATGAGGAAACTGTTTAGCCATGCACTCATTAAGTTAATCAAGAAGCTATTCACAGTGTTTGCCTCGTCTTCATTGCCTGTGTGATAAATCCTCTGCTGGTGAATTCTATTTTTTTTAGCTCAACCGAAAGACAAAGGATCCCAAAAACACTTTTATTTTCGCAGATCATCCAGAATGTGACACATAAAGGTGGACGTGTCTGACAGTGAGCACATGATTCACCCATCACTTAATCACTCAACACAAACAAACCCAACCCTGGTGTTTTTTCTGTGAGCGCGCGATGAGTGCTGGGCTGCTCTCCATCTTCTGTTTTCTTTTATGGAGCGCCTCTCTCTGCGCGTTCCAGGCGGTGGTACATCAGTGTGACAATTGCCGGAGCTGATGCACTTTCACAGAGTCACTTTGGTCTGGAGCCGACGCCTTACGCAACAAGAGCTGGGAACGAGCGGGAGGAACTGGGGTATAAATGGAGCCGTTTATTTGCCCATCTTTCTCTGTTTTTGTGATTGTGACTTCAAATTGAAACGACATTCATCTCATGGGCTTATAGATTACTGGATCTGATCCTGTGCTTTGAACATGTGTTCAGCTTTACACAAAGAACGCCACAGAAGCTTCGGTTCGTTTCACTTCATGTCCCGCTCTACTTCACCGTTTCAAACTGAACTTCCATTAAGATTCCTGTTTTTCTTTTTTTTTCTGTACTCCAGTGTCACACTGTCCTACTTCTTACTTCCTTTTTTGGAGTTGATGGAGTTTGTGCGCCAAGGTGACTTGTGCGTCAGCCACCGGGCATTAGCAGGCATCCCGAGCTGCGAGCAGCCATGAACAAATGTCCGTTTGCCTCAGATGTGTCCTTCCCTCCATCTGCTTTGCTATTCTTTCCTGTCCTCCTTTTTGTTCTTTGTCTTCTCGTTGACTTTTCTCAAATCAGAAATGTCTGTTCACCTGAAAAGATGATGACTAAAGCTGCCTTACTTCTTATTTGGTTCCCACTTTTAGTATGCATCCTAACATGGCATTTTTAATATTCTTTACCTTTGTGTATAGATGGCACTTAAGTCTTATCTAGCTTGAACTGTAATGACAGTTCAAAACTTTACTAGACACTCTAAACTTTCTAGCTGGGTCTTAGTTCCTCTGATAATGGCTGATTCCCTTTGTTTTGCTTTGCTGTGAACCAGAGCTTCATCTGTAAAAGGACTTGAGACTCGCAGTGAGGTCTGACAGGGAGATGAATATCTTCTCAAATTGCTTGGCTTTGTTGGAAAGGCTGCAGAGGTTAAAGGGCATCTTGGAAGCAAAGAGAAGCCAGAGATGGGTGAACAGTAAGACTCATTACTTTTCTTTTTGACAGATTCCTCAGTTTTTAACAAGCCTTCAGGCCTCTGTGCTTGACGTTTGAGCTTTCTGACAGGCAACTCTAAAAGTGAAAGGCAGAAAGATGAGATCCTGAGGTTTGTGTATCTTGAAATGCATGTGGACAACTTGTTCACGGTTTTCAAGCTGCAATGCAGAATTTTCCAAACTTTTCTGATTTGCCACTGGATGCTTTTGCATCTAGTCATGCACATCAGTTCTTGATTCTTGAGTCCTCCGTATTTTTTTGTGTGTTGTTCCCAAGCAACCAGAAATCCTTTTAACCTTTCAAAACCATCTTGATCAGCACTTCTCTGGGCTCTCTGAGGCTGTGTTGTCCAAAGCCAGTCCTCAAGGGCCCCCATCCTGCATGTTTCAGGTGTTGCCCTGACTCAGTGCATCTTAATCAAGTCAATGGCTCATTACCAGGCCTCTGCACAGTGTGATGACACATTGAAGAGGTAATTCAGTCATTTAAATGAGCTGTGATACACTGATGGCAAATCTAAATCCTTCTGAACACCAGCCCTTGAGGACGGGCGTTGGAAAAACTAAAAGGTGACTCATCTCTCTTGGCATTTCTTTAAACAGAGGGGCAGGAAGGAACATAAAAGATTATTTGTTGAGCATTGTATTCTGTTATGCTCTTCTCGGACAGAAGATGATATGAAAAAGAAGCTAGAAATCCTAAAGAAAACTTTGGAAAACCTCCTGAAAGTTCAGCTCACTCAATATCAATAAAACGTCTGTCTGTGTGGAAGAAATGTGCAATGAAATCTTAGTGTTGGTTTAAAACTTTTTAGCAGAACTGCAACTATTTGTGAGCGGTAATGACCTTTGGTAAAAGTCATGTCTGTCATTTTGGTGAAATTATCCTTTTTCAAAAATAGCCTCTTGACCGCAGGTTTGTGCCAGAGTGAGGAGAAGCTGCAGCAGGTCCAGATCTGCAGCTGAGCTGTGATTCTGCAGCCAAAATCAGGTTTTATTTAAAATGGATACAGCAGGGGAGGTGTGAGGGACCGATCCGCACGCGCACACACACTAATATTCACACACAGACACAAAAATCCCTCATTCACTCGTGCTCCTGTTCCGTCCTTTATTCAGTGTCGCTGGATTTGGGCTTCTTGAAACGAGTCCTTCCTGCGCTGCTCAGCTGATTTGTAGAAGACTCTGTTCGTGCCCCAGAAAAACAGGCGGAGTGCTGCTGGGTCACTGTAGCTCATGTCAGATTTGCGTCGTCTCCGTCCCAGGCTAACCAGATCTTTTTGTTTGTCCCCGCTCCTCTTTGCAGAACATCATGGAACAGTTCAACCCGTGCCTACGCAACTTCATAGCCATGGCGAAGAGCTACGAGAAGGCGCTCACCAGTGAGTACACCAGCCCTCCTCTGTTTACTTTCTGTGGCGGCGTCTCTTTCGTTCATTGGCTGTCTAGGCGAAGGGCCAGCTGACCCAACGCCTGGTGCTGATTTAGATCCTCCTGACTCATCTGGAGTTGGGGTAAAGTCACGATGACACAGATGTTGTGCAATGTAATGTTTTGCAGTCTGAATCCAGACTTAAACTGTTGAAGATTTCTTGTTGGTTAGAGATGGATTGATATTCTCCGTCTGATGAATCTCACGGGTTTCCAGACCGTTTCTCGTCTCGTCTCCCTTCTCACTGTCCCGTGACTTCATCTCCTAAATGTCTGCTTTTTCTGTGCATCCTCTGTCATCGCTTCCAGCTGCTTTTGCTCATGTGTTTGCATGGTCGTGTGTGTGTGTGTGAGAGAGAAAATGCTGCAAACAGCAATGGCTCAAGGTGAAAGACGAAGCAACTGAAACGTCTTGTGGGAGCTAAGTGGAGCATAAGCCGATGGGAAATGGAGCGGGGGGTGTTGCTAACGTAACGGGACCCCCCGCCCCCAACCCTTGGGGCCAAGGAAATGGGAACAGGCTGAGAGCAAATCCAGAACGAGACCGAGTAAAATAAAAACCAGGAGAATGAAAAATATTGGATGTTTCCATACAAAATGACCAAAACTGAATGGCTTTCTGCTGCTTTTTATTGTTTTTAATGATATTTGCGTGAAGTTGCAGTACTGAGAGAGAATTTGATGGTTGTAGAGAACACTTGACTCTCGTCTGCAGCAGGAGAAGGAGACATGGCATGCTGAGTGTACAGTGCGGAGCAGGGCTCTCCTTTGTGTTTAGAGGAGACGCAGGGAAGACTCAGCTGCCTACAGGAACAATAAAGGAGGCTTCATTCCTGTCTGATAGATAAAGCTAAAAATAACCCTGAAACTCTCTGAGTGGGGATTGCACTTCATCAATGCCAGGCAGGAACGCAGGGCTAGAGTTTAGACTCAGGCGCAGCAGAATAGGGCTGGGTACCCGGCAATCATTTTATTTTCACTAGGGGAAAAAAAATGCCAGTCTGCTTTTATTTACTGGTTCTTAAAGTAGAATCAGGGTGGCAGCCTTTATCCCAAAGGAGAGTTTTAAACCAGCATGATTCACGAGGGGGCGGCTGACTGACGGTTTTGTTTTTGGAGACTTAAACGTTTAAGATGACTGAGGACGGTGAGCATGTCCCCATTTGCTGAGCTCCACGTATGAAGATGTACGAATGCCTGACGAGGCATCTTTAAACTGCTTTTGTCTTGCCTATAATTTTTCCCTTGTAGCCAAACGCTGCTTTCTATCGAGGCCCAAATCTTATGTACACAAGATGAGCTCCAACCTTAAGCACAGGCCACAGCAGGTGATGCCATTAACGACATTGTTGACATCAGGAGTGCCGGCTTTTTCCAAATGACAAGGTCCCTGGTGGCTAAAGGGGAATTGATAAAAGTTAGTCTGCCTTAAGAAGAAATTCTGTAATGTCACAAGTTCATTAGGAACCTACTTTTTTGGATTACCAAGTTTAAAATGCTGTGCCATCAATAAAATAAATAAATAAATAAAAATCTTCTCTTTCTCTTACATGAACAAACACATTTAGATATGTATCAACCATCTTGACCTCCATCCTGTTTTTCTTTTTCACTAACACCCTTTTCATTGTCAGCCCTCATCTAATCCTCTGACTAAACTGACCCTCCTTATTGCTTTGGGTCTTTTTTTCCCACTTCACAATTGACTGATGGGTAACGCCTCTCATCCAGTTAAATCTGTTTCACCTGGGCCCTTTTACTCCCCCAGCTGAGGTATCAATGAGATTAACCTCTCCGCGTCCTCACCGGTGTACAACCAAGGTTTGAATCAGAGATGGAGAAATGGAGGGTTGGACCCTTGCAGGCAGTTGCAGTCAAAGTCGTGTCGATCTTAGAAATCCAAGCCAGAAACCGTCTTTATTTCCAGAACAATGACTCACATAGCGGTGGACCTCATGCTGTGTCGCTCTGGACTAAGCTCAGAATAGATTCCTATTGTTTTCCATGTGAATGCTTTGTCATTTTCCTCTCCTCTATGGGATTCAGAGAGCGGTCTGTGACAGCTTAGAGCACAAACACTCATCTGGCTGACAGCTCTGTAATGAACCCGGCCCTCTTCCACATCCGACCCGTGTCTGCCGTCAGTCCTTGTGTGGCGAGCCCCCGACCCGCTTTCTGTCTTTGCCACCAGCTTATCCCCTTCAAGGTCTGACTCACTGCTCTGCTTCAGCTAGCGAACCTTACAGGTGATGTGATGCAACCCAGGGAACCACGGCTGATTGACAAGATCTCAGCTGAAGAATGCTTTCAAGACTTTGATGTAGAGATTTTTGACAGGAGGTGTAAAGAATGTAATTAGAGTGGAGGGGTGCTAGTGGGACATTTTAAAGTCCAATTTATGAATTCTCCACTTAATAATGTAGTTTGTTTTCAGTAAAGAGCCGCTAAAGAGCTTAGATCTAGCTAAATTTTAAACAAACTACAATATCTAGTTTTACCTTTTTAATTTAACTTAGCATAAGTTTTGGATTTCTGCATCATTGTTTTAATAATCTCCACATATTAAATCCACACACTGCTTTAAAAAAATCTTTCGTAGTATGCAAGTATTACGAGTAACATTTTGATCAACTTGTAGTTTGGATAGAAAGTGAGTTTGGAGTCGAAGCCTTGAGAAAAAAAAAATCTCTGCAGCTTTCTGCTTCCTGCAGTTGCTTCATAGAGCTTTTTCCTTTCCTGCCTGGTCACCATTTCCGCCTATCGCTCTTTTACTTCCCATGCCCGAGCTCGCCTCTCTGTGGGAGCGGAGGGCTGCAGGGAACGGTTGCAGAGCTGAAGAAGACACCTCAACTCGGCACCCTTGATCTGATGCCCAATGCTTCCATGTTTCCAGGTGTCACATTTGCTGCAAAGGGCTACTTCGACGCTCTGGTGCGGATGGGCGAGATGGCCAGCGAAAGTCAAGGCTCTAAGGATCTTGGTGAGTCCTGGTAGTGGCAGTGGTTCCCCTGGTGAAGTGAATGGGGGCGGGGCTTGGACAGCCAGATGGGATGGCGGCTTGTACAGGTGGAGCAGAAACGGCTGATGACCAACCACACACTGGATACAGACATACAAACTTTCCACAGTCATGACAAAAAAGAGAGGGCTTCACGGTCAGGTTGAAACATTTCCCCGTCTCGTTTCATTCATGACACTTGCACAGGTCCAAATATCAACATGAGTTAAACCATCTGATTTGAGCAGCAATCTCTCGTTAGCTGCATTTCCATTCACAATATAACTGCGCTAATTGGAACTGCGGAAAAAATTTAATGGAAACGCGTCAGTTTCAATAAAAAGTACTAAATTAGTTCATTTCGCAAAACTACAATGGAATCACTTTTTTTTTCATCAGGAGTCATGTAATAAACAGTAGATGGTTACTACTGGCAAAAACGACAAAGAAGACGACAGGAAGTGGTGGGAGGATGACGGTGGAGCAAGTTTTATTCTGTGAGCAATCTTATTCATTTGCATTATTTAAAGGAAACACTGCAGCTGTTTTTTTAAATTTTTTTTTTTAACATTTATCGACAAAGTTTTGCGCACGTTTGTAATGGAAACGCAGCTACAGTCACTCTGCCCTCACACAGTCTGGTTTCGGTTGGATCAGGTCTGGTTCTGCTTGCTCAGTACGGACGTTGCTTAGGTGTTGATGGGGGCCGTGGCAGCAAGTCGCAGATGGGAACATCTTTTTAGGCGTAGATTCCACAAAGTGGCAGGAAGTGTGGGACTCCTTAGGTGTTGATGCAAGCTCTTTTTTATTTTTTATTTCACAGTTTGACTCCGACATAATTTAGCCACAAAGAAGTGAAGACTAAGGAGAATGATATGGATATCTGAAATGTGTGAGGATATAGCAGCTGGATTTAATATTTAAAGGGGGAGCTGTTTTCATGCCTTTGAGCTCTTTCTTTGAAGCCACATTTCATTTTAATACGCCACCTATTTTAGTGTGGATACTCGGCGGCGCTTTTATGCCCAATGTAACAGTATTAAAAGCTTCCCCCCCCAAATCTGATTCAACTTTATTATTCACAGTGATCTTCTCTTCATCACTGTAGTGTATTTGAACCAAACACCTACGGCCTCATTTGATGGCAGCCTACTTAAAACATAGTGAAAAGGGAAGATTTTTGTCTTTTAAACATTTACCTTTTACTAAATTTGTGACGTAACCTTTAGATTCGTGCCGTTTGCATTGCGTGTACAAGTTTACAGAGAAATAGCTTTTTGTGACTATTCTGAATACTTGCATGTTGTTTTGGGTCCAAACTCCCCATCACTCATCCATGTTGTCCCCATTTCCATCAGCTTTGTTGCTTTGCTTCCATGTTTTCTGCATTGCATGAGTGTGTGTTCGTGTAGAGGGGTTGCTTGATGTAGCCTTCTTGACTCCTTTTCTGTTCTGGCAGCTTAAACATGACTCAGCCGCTCCATTAAACTCTGCAGAACCTCCCTCCGCCTTCAATGAAAAGACGGAGCCGAATGGATTGATGCTGTCCTCATGTATCAGCAGTGCTGGGAGCAGCGGCTGGCTGTACATGCTGAGGGACAGATGCTTTGGCTTGTTCTTTTGACTCTGCACAGTGTTGTTTTTTTTTTTTAGATATTCAGGACGGACATGACTCTTGATTGGATGCAAATGAAAGTGCTCATTCCTAATCTACACATAATCTGTCCCATAGATCACATTACGTCTTTTATTAGAATATAAAATAGACCGTTAATCAACGCATTATTACCTGGCAGTCTAGAGTCATAAGAGAATACAAATGCATGCAGCCAAACATCGGGGGATTTATTGGTAGGTAGGGAGAACTGATTAAATATAATTCGCAGCTCTTTTTTTTCCTCCTGATTTGTTCAGTTCAGTGACTCAAAGTAATCAGCGTCCCTCAGTCTTTTCCATCACAAAGAGACGCTGTGCTGGTGGCTTCGTAAACTCCAGGATTTCTCTCTGCATTGCTGTAGAAGAGGTCAGGAAACACTGAACGCTTTGTTCTTGGATTATGTGAAAACGTTCTCAAGCCTGGCAGCCTATTAATTAGCAGATAACAAGGATTGCGGATTTGTGTGTGTGTGTGTGTGTGTGTGTGTGTGTGTGTGTCAAAACGTGGTGTGAGCTGAAGTTTGGTCGCTGGGATCAGAGCTGCGGCCACTGAATGCGTTGGGGAAGGGATAATCACTTTTTTCCAGAGCTTTGTCTCACACTTTGTAGTTGATGTGGACTGAATGCAGATGATTCAGAGTCGACCATATTTTAGCATTTTAATTAATGTAATTGGAGCCGTCATGGCTTATTGCACAGGGATGACTGAACTGTAAACTGCCTGAATCTTTCCAGAAATATTCTGCCACTTCATCACGAAACAATGAAATTAGTCAGAGTTTTGTGATGAACAACAGCTAATGGCATTCGCACGTGGCCGGAGGACGGGGAGCTCCATGTGACTGGGTGACATTAGGAGAGGAGGTGTTGGGTTTTGTCAAATTAAATTTGAATTAAAAGCGTCATCCCAGGTGAAATGGATGAACTGTTGTTTATAGAGCTGTGCAGACTAGATTGTTCTTTTAGATCTGTAACCAACAGGGTTCAACAAAACATCTTTCAGTCTTTCTATCATGAGTTCTTATTCTTTATATTGGAGGGAGGACCTGCTTACTCATTAATAGATAGCACTATTCTTTACAAAAGCTAAATGTCTGTAGTCTCTGTCAAAGTCTAACTCCCTGTAGTGGTCAGATCATCTCTGTAGGTCATACAGTTCATGTTTTAAAAGTTTTTTCTACTACTTTTGTTCCTCCTTTGACTTGCGATGCGACGAATAAAAAACAGAGCCTTTATTTCTTCGGTATCAACCTCCACACTAAAGAGGGTTGTTCTTAGCATGACCTGATTGGGCTTATGGAGACGAATTACTATTCACAAGAAAAAGATCATATTTTTGCGTTTATGACCGGGTGGTCACCAGTTGAAGCTCATCATTCAATTCTGTCACCAGCTGGTTTCTCTACATCTATAGTAATTTTATTTAAACAGTTTAAATAATAAAAGATAGTAATTATGGATTAAAATGGTTTTTGTATGTGTTGGATTAAATTACAAATTTAATCTTCAACTTGTGATTATAAAACACATTAATTTACAGTGTGTCCAACTAAATTAATGTAAAAAAAGAGAAAACTATCTGCTTCATTTAGATGGCGAGAACAACAACAATAGGTAAGGTCAACCCAAATTTCTCAAAAATGTTAACCGGTTGAAAAAACGGAAAAGCTGAGTAATGAAGTAAAGTAGTCTCACTTTTATCCAAGTTTACCATTAAGCAGTTTGCAAGCTACACTAAAATAAAGGAAGATAAATTAATTTGTTCACTTTTCAATTCAAGGTAAACAAACTTGTACGTCCTTTGTGGGGGATGCTGGTTTATCAGGAGTGGAGTTGTTCTTTACTTTAGTGAACTGATGCCTCACTGGAACAGGAAGAGGATGCGATTCCTCTGTTTCAGATCGACTCTGCACTAGTTTGACCAACTGCTCTGCTTTCACCAGACGCTATGCAGAGAAAGGAGCTTTTCCGCTGCTGCAGAGTGGAGTGTCATCTCACTCATCCGCTCCTCTTTCACTACTGCACTCCGTGTCTGCAAACACCCCCGCATTGATGTGGGAGAACATGCCGACTCTGCACACGTTTCCAAAAATAGACTCAATAAAACGCCTCGACCGGAGCCGCTCCGATGGACGGGAGACGGAATACGACGCTCGATCCGCAGCCCAAAAATGGTGTGTCGGTGATGTCATCGTGACAGAAAAGGACAGTGTCTGTCTTCCGTACGCTATATATGGGCATAGTGATGAGGAAAACTAGGAAGCTCCTGCAGTTCCGGTTCCCCTCGCCTACCAAATATGGGCTCCACTATTCAAATACAGCTTAGGGGAGTGATGAAACTTTAATCAGGTCTTTTCTTTGTAAAGGAATGGAAAAAGCTTAACTGGTTTTTAGAAAATGTTTGTGGTGGCAATTTAAACCTGGCTTTTATTCAGTTGTCATGTCCAATCTCTCATATTTGTGTCTTTTAGACAGAATGATTTATTTGTATAGCCATTCTTTTTTTTCACTTTAAACACTTAAAAGAAAAGCAGATCTTTGTCAAGATGGGTAGTATTTATGAAAGATAGGTTTGTGAATGAACAGAACTTGGAGTCGATGGAAATTTTTTTTTAAATCAAGTAAAACAATCATCTAACAAAGACCTTTTATCCAGTGTCCTAAATGTAAATTGAGTTGCAATCATACAAAATCTGGAGAAAAACAACTCTATACTCAAACATTTAGCAAAAATAATTTAAGAGTGAGAGTTTAAATATTAGTTAATCTACATATTTAAGAAAATCTTGCTCTTTTTTTTACCCCCCATTTCTCAAGGGAAAGCACGTTACCTGATTAGAGCCCATTAAATCAATTAAAAGTTGGTCCGTATTAGAAGAGTAGGGGCTCATCACATTTATTAATTAATTCACTGCATCCCAATTTAAAGGGCCATGTCAGCCAAAGGCATTTTGCAAATGACACAGACCATATCACAGCCCATATTAATCTGAAATGCAGCACATAGTGTCCCTTTCTGTGCTCTTGGATAAGGAATATTTGACTCAGTCGACATCTTTTCATCGTCTTCTCTGATCTGAGTTTGAGAGAGAGGAGAGGTTGTTTAATCACTGCATGCTGCGGTGCGTGGTGTGAGCAACAGAAATATGAGCACTTGCTCTTTGAAGCAAAGGTAAACACAAGGGGAGATGAAAGGAAAAACGTGAAGCTTCACAAATGCGGGAAAGAAAACATGAAATTATGTTGGGTTGAGTCATCCAGTTGTTCTGAGGGAGATTCTTTACATTATCTGCCGCTGTTGTCCCTTCATCGTCTCGCCTGACATCTCATTTGGATCAATCCGAGGGAGAACCAGTGACCTCAACCCGACCCTAATTTTTCTGAGCTGAATTTCCCCAGAGCTTGGAGGCCAATCTGAATTCTGTTGGCGTTTACTTCGTGTATGGGAGGAACTTCAACATGAACACCCTATGAAAGGCTTTGTTTTAATTGTACATATGTCTGCCTCTTTCAATATTCAGGCACCTTTTCATAGTTTGTTTACAGCATACAAATTTAGGTCTGTTAGCACTGACCAATCGTGAGGTAGCAGGTTTGATCCAAGGATGGACAGACTTTTCTTTTTTCCTTTTCTTGGTGGAAGTCTCCTATGTATTTAAATTTGTCTCGACAGATTGGTGTTTAATAACTAAAACCCTAGTGGCCACGGAGTGATGGAGACAGAAGTATCTTTTGTCTGTCTGCATGTCATCGGGGCAGCTCAACACCACTAATTTAGCTTTCCCTGTCGGTCTTTGGGCCATTATATAGTCCTTGTCCTTGAGTCACCTCAGGTGGTTACATGGGACTTGGAGGAACAGAAAGAGCAATGAGACTCATAATGAGAGGATGGACACTGGAGATGGAGGAAGGCGAGACGGAAAGCGATGTGTTCCCGGCTCATTAGCAGCTGTCAGACGGTCTCCGCTGAAATCAAAAGCTGAAAGCCAACAAAGCTCACAGACTCTGATCTGCCTCACCTGTCATCCATCCCTTCATCTCACCTCACCTGTTCTCACCGTTTCATTCCTCAGCGTTTAAACCCTGCCGTCCGGTCAGCTACGAGCTTCGCGACTTTATTTCCAAGTCAGAAATGGCCAGAGCCAGTGAGGGACTTTGCGTGTTTGATTTAGCAAGTAATGGTAATGGGCTGGTAATGTGGCTTCAATAATGAGCCGGAATGAAAGGACCTTGAGGTGTCACATTGTTCTTGAACCAAACGGTAAGTTAATGATGTGAAGTGCACGGACTCCAGACGAAGGCTGTGCAAAAATAAATTTGTGGACATGCACTAAGTGGGTAAATATGTGCAGAAAAGCTCCTTTGAATCCGTTTTTATGGTCTTCTTAAGACACAGCTGCAGATCTTGGTGTCATGAAGTTAGCTCTGAGATGAAAACAGTAGATCTATCACGACTGGGATTCTGTCCACTTTACAGCTCAAAACTAACTCCACAGAGACGAATAATGACGGGGACAGACCAACTGATGGATCACTGCTTAAAAAATCTTTACTTACTGATTTTTCCCTCTGTGGTGCACAATTAGTAGTGAGACAAGATGAGTTGGGTGCCAGGAATTGCATTGACCATGTGTCAAAACGTGAAAAGCTATCAGGTTTTATATATCGGTCACTCTCCACATGCTGACCCTGGTGCCCGGCTCCCAGCCTCAGATAATCACTCTCCATTTTCACTGCATCAGCCAGCATGTAATGTCTTCACCACGTCAATCTAATTGATCTGCTGTGGCCTGATTCCTTCATAAAGTCTTTTTTTTTTATTAGTTTGAAACATAAAGTTGTCAAACTCATGGCCATGTATAACATGACACACTTCATTTCAGTCAATAGTCATTTAAAAGAAGCTTGACGCTGTTATTGCTTACTCACTGAGGGCCTCACAGCTTCATGCTGCGTTCCAGTTGTACTCAGAACTGGGAAATTTTGATTTAAACTAGAAAGCCTTCTGAATTCAGATTTCCCAATGGGAAGCTGGGAGCAACTCTAACTACCCCCAGTTACAACTTGAAAGGGAGACATTGTGATTTGTTATGGTCACTCCTTGCTTAAATAGTGGTAAGTTATGGTGGAAACATTTTTATTTTACAAGACGCACTTAATAGTGTGTATAAAATCCATGTTGCATATAGGGGTTGGCATTTATCGTATCGTTTATCGTGATGAATGAAGAATTCTGATTTATTGTTGTCTCAATAAAGTTCATTGAATGATGTTGAAAATTCCGCAAAACTCAGTATTGTCGGGACTGTAATTTTTACTATTTTCACCACTGTTTGTTGCATGAACAGAAATGACTAAAAGTAGTTACTGTGTGAATTTTAATGACACAAATCACACTTCTTTATGCAATTTGATTAATAATGATGTTGTCCAACATTATTTGTGATGGTGGGTCAGTCATAGCTATAAAAAAAGTACTAGATAGTTCACCATAAAAATATTGATAAGAAGTAAAACTTAGTCGCCCACCACTAATTGCATGTAGCACCTGGAACTGTAAACTGAACCAAACTGAAAGTGATGCTTTCTTTTGGAAAGTAAAGCTTTAGCAGTATATTTGTAAGAGATGCTGCGAACAATGTTTACGGGTGTCGCATTTTGACATTCCGACTTAACTAGAATGCCATTAACGCGGCCTCATGTCGGACCCAGCCCACAGTTCCCACTTCCCAGGTAACTGGATCGCAGCATCAGATCTGTAAGACTATGATAAAGCAGCAGTTCAAAGGCCTTACAGTCAGGTGCTTCATGTGTGAACGCTAATTCTGCATTGTGAGTTTGTCTATGAAAAATCGGGCTCATTCCCTGGCGGGTGTTTTGGTTTAGCAAAATGAAAGGCCTAGATGAGCACAACAGTAATGGTGTCAATCATGCGGCTTTGAGGGCAAATCTCCCGGCAGCACCTTGTACTCCCCTAACTGCAGCTTTCTGGGGATTAGAGCTGCTTGTTTGCTCTCAGGCTCCTATAATACAGTCCCTGTAGGGAAGCACGCTGCATAAAACACCCTACCCTCCTTCACACGGCCATTAACTGCTCCCCCTCTCCAGCTCTCTGCTGAGCATGGCAAGTACGTAGATGGGGCAATAAACCCAGATGTTGGCTCTGTCCTTGGGTGAGGCCTGATGAGTAATGGGCTTGTTTCCTTCCTGGAGTTTGATCTGTGCAAACGGACACAACTGAAGAACACCAGCTGGATGGAGTTTGGTTCAAGTTTTCTCCTGTAAAAGCACATAAGGGAGGCCTAAGCCCTCAACGTGCAAATAGTAGAGAATTCAGGTTTAATTCTTAAGATCTGAAAGCTTTTAGCTATGTAAAAGGACTAGTTTTATTATATGTGGCAATAAATAATATAGATGGAAAATTATTTCCAATCAAAATACCAGTATAAAATTGAAAACTAGCCAAAATGTATTTAGTTAGGTCTTGTGAACAATTTACAAACAATATCGGCCTTTGTGTGTCCTATAATTGATCCACCTGTGCACTCTGGGAGTGGACAACAATGTGCTTTACGTTCCCTTTAAGCCTCAGATGTTGAGATCTGCTCTGATTAACAATAAGCAGCTTACTTCTAGTGAATAGAAGTCCCATATTTCACAATGCAAGGTGGGGAGATTTTTGGATTAGGTGGAGGCAACAAAACAAAACAAAACAAGAACATCCAGGAATTTGAAGATCTTCCAGAGGATGAAAGCTTGCAGGACAAAGTCAAAATGTCCCAACATGCATCAGTTTTATGAGACCAGTGTTTTTATTCTAACTTAGTTCTGGACTCTCTGGCTTTATTTCCACACCTTTTTTAAAGATTTATTTCATTTTTTAATTAACTTTATTTGTTAAAGTAAAATGCCGTCCACACGTAGGAGTATGGTTTATCAAAAAACCATTAGCTGTCTGGATGATCAGCTAATCCAGTGAATTGATTTTGTCTTCTGCTTGAGGTTGAGGTTAGGCTGTATCTCTAGATAAAATATAAAAATAGACTTTTAAGGTTTAATCCAGTTGTTGTGAAATGACATTTGAGTATTAAAGCTATCAATCAAAAGAAGCCTCATACGTTCCAACAGGCAGCTTGTTTGTCAAAGTAGATGATAAATATTAAAACATGCAGTGTTTTGTTGCTTATTTTACTCTTTGCGTGGTCATTTTCATACATCCTTTATTATATTATGTCTAGCCTATATATTAGAAACAACAAACATGCAGCCGTCTCTCCGGGTCGCGTTTGGATATGATGCAGCATCCCGTTCCGTCCTCGGGCCGAAGTCAACATTAGTGTAATTGTGTGTGTGATCGAGCCGCTCAAGTTCAGCCTGCCTCATGCACCCTGTCGATGGCCGCTGGCTGTTTGTTAATGGATGGGATGGGAGTGTGTGTTGGGTGCCCTCCAAGAACCAAAGCAGAGTTTGGAAGCGCACATCGGTGCATTTATCTGCCTCAGTGCCCTGTCCGCAGCCTGTCGATGTGTTTTCTTAAGGTGGAGGAGAGGAGGGTGACTATTGGATGAGAGGTCGTACTGTGACAAACTCCTACCGACTGCTTCGTCTTTCTGTCTTCTGCATATAAATATTTTATAACAATATGTGTCTGTTGCATCTGTGTTTCTGTGCAGGGGGTTAAAAATAGTGGCGTTGAACAATAAAAGAATAAAAATCAGCAGAAAATCCTAAACATTGAAGTTATGCCTAAAACGATTAATTGGATTAATCGTGAATATTCGATTATAGAAATGTTAATCAACTAATTTTGTAATGATTAATCATTAACTGGAGTATACAGATTCAAAACAGAGCAGTTATTAAGCCAAACTGTACAATATATATTTTGCATTTACAATAATATTAAAAAACCTTTGTACACATGTTCTACCCAGAACTCCTCAAGTGACCGTTATTTCACCTCTAAAAACCCCCCAAATATATTAAGCACCTTTACCAAAAAAATAAGCAATTTACAAATGATCTGGCACTCACTAAAGGAATTTTAGTTATTACATTTTAGGCAACAAAATGTTTTTTCTTATTGTAAGAAGGAACTGATTTTTTTTTTTGTATTCATGTATTTTTGATATTGTATAAAAAAAGGTTTAAGTGGTTAAATGAGAAATCTGCAGGAAGTGCCAGTTTTTGTATCTGATTAATTGTGCAAATAATTGACAATAATAGTTAGTTGCAGCCCTAATTGCAACATGAAATTATACATAAAGTTTAATTTAACTTTATGGTGATGATGTCAGGGTGCAGCAACTTTATTTAACTTTATTTATAAAGTTGCTGCTGAGCTCTAGAAGGAGGAAGAGGTTCACATTAACAAAATTGGATGCTGTAGAAGAAGTCATCTGGTCCAAACTGGACTTCAGAACAAGCAGATATGTTTTAACTAATGGTCCACCTCCTGCTCTGGCCTTTACTAAATCCCTTCTACTGCAACTGAGTCTCATCTGCATGACCGCAGCACTTCCATTAAGCCCATTAATCCCGTCCAGGCAGCCCACTCTGTGTCCCCTTCGACCGTCCAGCGTCTTCAGGTCCGCTGGCTGGCTCACCTCCCTGCAGAGCTGGAGGAGGAAAGCCGTGCGACATGCATTAAGCTGTCGCAGTTACTCTGGAGAAAGATGAGGGTCATTAACATATGTTGACGGCCTCGCTTGGAGTAAATAGGACTGCCATGCCGTGGCGCTGCTGCCTTACAGAATCCGTCACAGTTTCATGGAAGTCCACCAGGTTATTATCAGTTCATAATGTACGGGCCTCAAGTATATTTTTTGTTTTATTTTCACTCTGCATTATAGCAGTATGATTCTATTGTTGCACTCCATAAAGTGATTTTTATTAAAAACTACATAAGTCATCTGGATTCAGGAATAAAGTGCAGTTGGATACAGTTCTATAGAAAAGTTTTCACACCTCTTTAACTTTTCCACTTTGTTTTTAAATAACCAACATTAGTTAATTTCATTGACATTTTACTTGAGAAACCAACACAAAGGAGATCCCAACTTTAAGTCACCTATTTAGTAAATATAGCTCACCTGTGTGTTAATTGTAATCAAATTACTGACAGGTAAGGAGAATTATTAGTTATGCATTTCCCAATTCTGGATGGTGTGGAAAGAGGAAAGTCAAATGTCCAGTTTGCATTTTCCCACAAGCCATTTAAGGGACACGTTGCTGAACCCATAAAATAAGAGACCAAAATAAACGTATTGATAAATTAGTAATGAAACATCCCCTTGGGTAGACATGGTGGTGGCAGCATTAAGCTGAAGGGATGCTATTCTCAGGAGGCAGCAGGAATCTGGTCTTATTAAAAATACATGCCACATTTTCAGATGTTTATTTGTGAGAAAGAAAAACATTTAAAAATATATTTTTGGAGATAAACCCTGCTTTGTGTTGGTCTATTAGATTAACTCCCCCAAAAAGACACTAAAGTTAAAAGTTGTGGTGTGGAAAAGTTTAAGAAGTATAAAAATGTTTCCAAGGCACTGAATATGAAGTTAAATTGCAGAGCCTAGTAGATGATTCAGATGATATCTTGCGTAACAAATAACCATGTAGTGTGTCACCTCTGTCCAGAGAATCGTTGAAATTATTGCAAATTTTTTGGCTAAGTCAGAATATTTTGTATTTTGCAGTTATGTATGATGTGAAGTTTGGATCTGCAGCTCCGCATGTGGTTTCTGTGTAAATTAGCAGAGTGTCTAAGTGTTTTTTTTCTCTGTGTTTAAAACTTGTCATTTGCCCCATGTTTTTTTTCTCAGGATAGTTTGATCTGTCTCTTCAGGTCTGTGTTATTTTGCTCAAACTAGATCTTTTTCTTTCTTTTTTTTGTTTTTTTTAAACAATGCATTGCACACACAGAAGAGGCAGCATGTAGGTATCTTAAACACCTCAATGGCTGCATGAACCATGTTTTAGTTTCTTGTTTTGTTTTCTTAAAGATGTTAATTATTCTTTCTGGGGTTTGCTTTTTATTGTTTCTCCCCGTCCCACGTTATCTTGTAGCACAACATGCATCTTAATGAATAGATTTAAAAGAGTTGAGGATTTCTTTAAGTTTTGTTTCTGTGAGTTTTTTTTTTTTGTTTTGTTTTCTTGACAGAATTGATCAACTCTCATAAAGTAGCAGCTTGGTTTTGAACACTTTCAGCAGGTTTCTCGATCAGCTTCTTTGATTTGTCATTTAGTACATCTGTGCAACATATTTCTTTTGCTTTCTGTTTCTGTTTTGAGTTTTGTCTGCCCGTCACTCCAGACGTTCCAGCTCGCCCTCCACCACCTCCATCGACACTCGTCTCTCATGCGTTCTGTTTGGCTGCATGGTTGTTGTTGTTGCTTGTCCAGATTTCTTTTTGCACGCTCTGTGTTTCTGCGTTTGGAACAATTTTTAATATCACACTCTTCTCTCCCTTCCCCTCCCTCTGTTTGTTAATCATCTCTTTTGTTCTTTGTTTTCCTCTCTGCAGGGGATGTGCTCTTTCAGATGGCTGAAGTGCACAGACAGATCCAGATCCAGCTTGAGGAGATGGTGAGCATGTGGTGATGGTGTTGCTAAAATCAGCTTGGGTACTGGGAGCCAAACAGATTGTGGCCTTTTTGCTTAATGACGTGAAATGTTTGACAATCTGAAAACCAGCCTTTTAATGGGAGACGAGCTGCTTCTGATGACGCCGCTGCAGTGGGATGTGGGAACTGGTCCTGATTGTATGCAATTCACAAAGAGTTCAGAGTGAAACGGGCCTTATGTCAGTTCTTTTCCCAAATCGGAGAGAAAATTGTCAAAATGTGGGAACATTTGCAGTGAACATTCAGTTGATACAGAGATGTTAGAAATAGTCGGCCTACAAATGTATTCAGGAATTATTTTGAAGACTGTTTGCAAATGCTCCTATTCTTTTGGATAATTGGTTGAATTATCCAATTATCAACCAACAATTGGAAATCGGACTCGGCTTTATCCTGAGAGGCTGCTTTTCACAACTTTAAAAAAATACCTTACATATAAAGTCTATCATTATTATTTTTTAATAAAGATATGTATCCCAACAGAGGCGTACATTGCTTTGTAAAAGTATTCAAACAAGTGGGAAGAAAATTATTCACAGTTTTCATGTTTTTTCTTTATTGCCAATTAAAATCTTAATCTTGCATTATTCCTATGATGGAAGCATGGTAGTGGCAGGTCAGAGTTGACGGGGAACATGGATGCAGCATTAAAATCCTGAGGCTGCCAAATAGTGAGGTTGGAGCAGATGATCACCTTCCAGCAGGACTCCAATCTGTAGACTTTTCCCACATGCAGTTTCCTATTTAGGCCAGCAGGTGGTGTAGCTTAATATAAAAAACAAATGAATTAAATTTGTGGTTGATCTGCAAGTCTTTCAAACAACTTCAAAATGTTAGCTTAGCCTTACTTTGTTTTATTGTCATCTAAAGAATATTTTTCAATAGCTTAGGAAATCTTTGAGAAATTAATCATCTTGATATTTCTGAAACTCTTGAAAGCCATGTATCATTTTCCTTCCACTTCACAGGTACACAATCCTGTGTGGGGATTTGTAACATAAAATCTTATGAGAATCGTAGAGCTGAATACTTCTGCAGGATGATGTTCATGTTGCTCATGTGGAAACTGCAGATCGACATCCCTCTGTAACCCTGTGGGTGTGTCGATTTCCCACCGTAGTCTCATCCCTTTTGATCGTTTCTTTCAGCACCAAAACAGACATCCCACTTTTAAAAATACCTCCTGCGGTTTCCGCATTGAACGGCTTGAGGCTGGTGTTATTTCGTGTTTGTGGGGGTTATTGCTAAGGTTTCTGTGCCTGTGTTTTTTTCAGCTGAAGTCTTTCCACAACGAGCTCCTCACAGAGCTGGAGAAGAAGGTGGAGCTGGACGCACGCTACCTGAACGTGAGGCTCCTTTTCTTCTTCTCGTACTGCGCCGATTCAAAATGTGGGGTCAAAGGAGCTGGTGTGGGCCGCGGCAGGGCGTCAAGTGACTTCCGTTCAGTCAAAGCTGCTGCTGTCGGAGAGCTAAAGACATTTGGGGAGAAAATATGGATTTTTGACTATTAAAAAAACAATTTATGAAAATAGTAATGTTGTTTTTATCAGTAGCCTGAAAACAGAGTTGTTTTAACAGTTTGTAGGCAGGATCTTGCATAAATCACTGCTTTTTAAGAGATGGGGGATAAAATATCTCTTGGAAAAACCTGTTTTTACTTTTAATGTGGCTCAGATTCTGAAGTGATTATTTCAGCTATTACTAAATATACAGGAGGTTTGCCTTACTTCAGCTTATGCAACAGGAAATTGCATCATTTGTTTTAATAAATACAGTCTGTTGAACTTATTTGCATGTTTTTAAGCTGTTGATTGGACACTGTATATACTACATACAAAACCTGAAAAAAAAAGAATTTGCAGAAAATATATTTTTAAAAATTTCTAGGTTTACATTATTTTCTCGCTCTTAACTGTTTAAGAGTTCTTCTCTCATCAATTTTAAATGAATATTTAAGCACTTTAATTATTTTTTTCCTCATTAGAGCATTTAGACAGTGTAGAACCAAATGCTCTGAAATAAACACACAGTTTATGATCTATCCGCTGTGCATGCTCTGCTGCCCCTGCTGACTTTGTGCTGCCCCCCTCAGGCGGCACTGAAGAAGTACCAGATGGAGCACAAGAGCAAAGGGGAGAGTCTGGAGAAATGCCAGGCGGAGCTGAAGAAGCTACGCAGGAAGAGCCAAGGCAGCAAGCACCCCTCCAAGTATGGAGATAAGGAGATGCAGGTCAGTGTTTGTGTGTGGCATCTCTGTGGTGTCTCTCAATCATGATGCAGCACATAAACCACTGCTGATGCAAGTCAGCTGACTGTGGTGCAGATCAGCTGTTGTCATCAACAGGAAACTTTCTCCTTTATTCACACACCGCAGAAACACAAAATTGTATTTTTGGTCGAGTTTCTAGTGCAAATATTTTTGCACTCTTGAAATGAGACAAAACTAACCTAGGAGACATAAGCTTGTTAACAATTCTGAAATACTGATCAAATCTATTTTATTCTATTAGAATATTTTTTTCACTTATAAAGTGGGAAAAATGACTTGTTATAAGTGAGATAATCCTCTAGTAGAACTAGTACTTTTTTATCAAATTTCCTGACTTAAAACAAGGTTCTATATTTTACTGAAAAATTACGTATTGGTCTTCTTTTTTCAAGTGTACTAAAATGTTTTGAAATTGAAATTAAACCAAAAATACTTAGTAAAATCGTGTTTTTCCAGAGCACTCTTACATTCAGCTTCAAACACAGATTTGTTTGTTGGATTCATGCAAACTGTTTGATCAAGAACAACCTTTAATTCTTTTTAGAAATGCATTTTTGTCTCCCTGATGGGCTTTAAGATTCCTTCTGTGACAAAACCTTTAAAAACAACAACAAAAAAACAGTTTTTTTTTTATATTTAAAGTCATCTTAGCGAAACTGAGAAATTGTCTGAGGACCAGCGATCGCAGTATTTACCGTCTCTTGGTGCTCTGACTGATTCATTACCTTCTGCTCTCCTGAGTGTGATGGATAAGTGGGGAAGGTGAGCGTTTGGCTGATGTTCCGGTGGCTGTTGGAGCGGAGGTGTGATTATACGGTGCACGTCTCTGAGCACCTGTCTGGAGGTGTTGTGGTGACACACGGTGGGCCGGCTCTTATTACACAACCTGCACACCAGAGGCTGCCGTCATGAGCCTCTTATCCATCCCATCGGCTGGCACAGACGCAGGCAAACTGACTCCATCAAAGCCCTTTGTTCACTTGTTTTGTTTTTTGTTTTGTCTATAATCATAACATAAACACAAAACTTTAAGCTGTAAAACTAATTGCTTCCTCCCTGCCTTAGACATAAGTGTTGGACGGTCTCGTCTTTATTTCTCCAGCTCCAGTTGCTGGGCCTCGACAAAGCATGTCGTGCGTTTCTGCCTCGTCTGAACTCGACGCGTGGAGTGCGACACAAATAATTAAAGCCGGAATGAAACTGGGAATGTGGGACTTCATCTGCTGACAGCCTGTCTGCACAGAGCAACAAAACAATTTACCTGCAGCTCGGTTAGATGTCAGGCGGCGTCACGGCTCCGTTTCTTTACACCTAATTATTCTGACATTTCTTTAATCTAAATCCAAATGTTTCCCCCTGTAGCTCTACAATTCATAAACCCTGGCTGACCTGTTTTATGTAGCAAATTCATTAGAATATAAAAAGCCACCATTTTTAGTCATCTTTTAAGAGTATTACAGGGAGGTAGGATTTTCATATTTCAGAGCTTGCAAATAATTAAAACATTTGCAGCAGACGATGAAGACCGTCATGTCTGACCCTCTGCAGAGAGCTTCAGCACTTCCAGAGGCTGAAAACGTGGCGTCACGCTGCTCTGTCGGAGCAGCAGGGGTGGCAATTACTGTCTAATTGTTAGTGTTTCTGCAGCGGATGGTTGGTTGAGCAGGCAGGGGTCGGCCTGCTGGCTTTTCCAAAAAAAAAAAAGTATCAATCAATAGCTGGAGCTACAGTACGAAGAGCTGCGGCGCGGAAACGTTTAGGCCTAAAGTCCATCGGCCCCTCTGGGCTTCAGTGGCTTATTGAGTGTGAAAGCTGTTGGTCTCGGCGGAGAGTTCGATTCTTTCTGCAGAGGTTTGGTTCTGTTTGTGGCGGGAGAGAGGAAGCGAACGTCCACAATGTGAAGCCTCGCTAATTTAGATTTCAGCTACCGGAGCCGGTCCGTGTTCGTCACCTCCAACAAAAGACTGTTTCGACTGGAAGATATTTATAATGTAACATTTCTTTCCCTTACGAACTGTTTTGTTCTCTACATAGAGAACAATGTGTACGAAAGGATCAGGATTGTTTGGAGCCGTTTCTGGCTGTAACATGTAGCAACAGAACTGAACTGACCTTTGGAAAGAGCAAAACGCGACACGGAGTCGGTGTATGTGGGGTTTTTATGAGCCTTTCCTTTAAACCCTGTATAATGAGGCTGTGAGCTCCACAGTTCAAGCATTTTCACTCTGTCCAACTTTTAATTAGCTGCATAGCAACAAAACTTGCAGCTGCCTTTTTTTTTGGGAGAAAAACTGGTTTAAAAGAGATTTATTAGCTCTTGATTCTTCCAAACAAAAATGGATTCAGTTACATGGAGAAAAGATGACTGAGGAGTAAAACATCCTCATCTTCAGTCAGATTTGTGTGTAATCAATACCTGGTTTAATGTGGATCAGCAATTGATGAATCAATATAATTTACAATCCAGTTCCTTTTTTAATTGGCATAAACTACAGCAAACATCATCTTTTTGATGTTCATAGGAGTAAAGCAGATCTATTGGTGCCAAAACAACCAATCAAAATCTAATTCAAATGCATATGTAGTCAAATTAATACAAGAGTTAATTTTAGCTCCTTATGTTAAAGGATATGTGCAAGAAAGATTGTTGTACTGAACCCGACTGCTGAAAGACACTTTTAGAGACAAATTAAATCACATCTAGATAAAAGATAAACTTATATAGATTTAAATTAATAGACGCAAGAGTTTGGACATGAATACTCAATATATTTGACTGATTTGTAGTTCCATATGTAGACTTAATTGTCTTTCCCATGCAGTCTGGGGACAGGACTGGAGTCTGCATCTCAAAGGTTTTAACTTTCCAACTATTAATTCAGACTAGAGCGTCAACCCAATATATGAATGATGAATGCAGGTAACTTGTCATGGATCCCTCATATCGGTGTTTATTCCTCATTTCGTCTTCAAATCGGGCCCACGCCACAGTTTATCACTTCTGGCTTGTTTTCGTCCATCTTGCCGAGCGTTTGGTTCATCAGTTCAAAGGGAACTCTGAGTCCAAACTCAGCTTTTCTTTAATCTTCCGGCCTGCTCATCACATCGCCACGGTGAATTTGCATACGATCGCACTGCGTTTTGACATCCCACTGACAGGTTCAACCTGAAGAAAACATCACACACTTTAGAAATCCCTTATGTAAGGCTAATCACGACAACCTCTGTCTGCTTCTTCGCTGACGTGTTTCGCGCTCAGCAGAGCTTTTCTTGCAGGTGTGTTCCACTGTAAGCAGAAGTTGGGAAAAGCTGATTATTGTCTCCATCAGCTGGACCCCAGCTGCAGAGTCGGATTTATTGTGATGAAGAAGCTGATTGGCATCTTCTGGCACGAAAGGCCAGCCTGTATCTAAATAAATGAACTTCATGGAGGACTTCCATTACGCACCACTTACTGGTAGCGTCCTCATGAGTCCTGCGTGTTGTCGTTAAATGCTCCCAGCTGTTCGCCGCCTCATCCTGAGAGATGATTGAAGGAACGGTGGGCTCTCCTTGACCGCCAGTAGCTGTGTGGAACATGTGCTCCCACCTGCTGGCCTGAACCCGGGCCCTGAACGCAGCTTGTCTTCTTCATTAGCTGCCTCCGTCTTCCTCTGTAATGGCCACTTCACAGTGGCTGCTGGATGAGCCCACATGAGGACCAGCTCTGATTAATGAGCACATCCGGGTGGCGGAGCTTCGTTCTGCTTGTAACGTCATTAAAATGACGCTCCGTTCTTGCCCAGGCTCACAGATCCACTGCAATAACAAATGTTTCTGGACGATAAATTGTCCCACAAATTATTACGATAAGCGATAATATTGATGTTTTGAGGCAACCAATATATTGATGATGCAAGGTCATCCTCTCGAAGACTAATTAACGTTCATTTTGTAAAGAATACTCCACATTGGAACCTGAAGACAAGAAATATGCAATGTCCAAAATAAAACACAACCAAAAACGATGAATAAAAAGGATCACGAAGTTTCTGACAACAGAATTGCTCTTCAAAGAACTGTTAATCATCAGAACGTGAATTGTGACGCTAATTTTAATTCATCCTTATTACTGGTTAGTGATTATTATATGTTGTCATATTATTTCTAGGTGCTTTGATTAAAGAGTCTGTTAGAGAAGCTGAAAGTTTCTCTAAAATGGCTCCAGGAATTTGTTTGGTTCTTTCCCAGAAAAATCAACACTGCTCTCAGTCCCTCTAGTGAACTCTGCAGAATTTTACATATTTTTGCATCTCACAGTTATGCCGTCATTTTGTGCATCTAACGAGCTCTGTGATGCTGCAAATCGTTTTGTGCGCCATGATGCACAATGCAGTTCAAAGCTCAGCTCTGGATAATCCCTGTTCTATTTGTAGTTTTCCAGACATTAACAAAGAGGATAAAACTTTCAAAATAACCTTTTTAAACTTGATTAAGTTGATTGCTGATCCATTTTTTAGCTTCTTTTCTTTGCGCTTATGCCCTAAGGGTTTATTGTTTGAAGGCGTTTGTTGATGACGAGGAAAACACTTTGATTTTTGAGGATCTACAGTTTACAGAAACTAAAGCAGCAGTTTAACTCTAGAAGGAAGGCGCCGCTCTGAAAACATCTCAACTTTTCCGGCTAAAAGGAACTAAAGTTGTGCATGAAAAAGAAGGCATATAGGTTTGAATTCATTATTGTGCTGAGTGCCTTGGTGAGGAAAAGGCTAAGAGAATCTGATCTTTACATAACCTTAAATGTTTGAAGACAGAAAAGTAACAAAGTGTTTAAAATTCATTAACTGACCTTCTCAGTTTCTTTATGTTTAGATAAGAATGCAAATGAGGCAGAAAAATATTCTTAATGAATGTCTGCTTTGCTTTATTAAATCCATAATTAGCACCTCTGGTGTTACTCAAAGTGAGATGGTGATTATGGAGCATCGCTGGATGACTCGAGTCACTCTATAGATCCATCTCCTGGCACCATCGGGTTATTTTGAACGTCCAGCCCGCCCTCGGCTGTTAGCTGAAGCAGCTAAATGTGCAGGTCGGTGTGGGATGTAGAGTTTGTGTGTGAACAGCTCGGGGCGCGGCCATTGACTCCTGACGCTGCTTCCGACTGCAAATTAACACACTGAGGACGACGTTTCACTTTTAAACTCTTTAGAAGCTCCTCTTGTCTGACTGAAGCTGTGGATGAAGTCACTGCAGTCAGACGTGGGTGTCAACAATTTAGCTAAAGGCGCCGCTAGTTGTACATTAGAGTTGGGTATACATCATGAAAGACGAGAGATCAATATCACTCCCCCAGAACCGCACAGCATTATGGGGGATGTAGGCAGAGGAAACACTTTAGCTGCTCAACCTCTTCTGGCCAACTAATAAACTAGGTTGGTGGGATCAAGCAATTCACTTGCTCTTTGGTTGCCTAGCAACTCACTCACCCTTTGGTTACTTAGCAACAAACTGCAGAGTAACTTTAGCAGCTGTAGTTTAATGCCTTAAAAATTAAAAACTGCAACGAGTGAAAATTGTGGGTAAAACAGGAAGTGGTCACATCACCAGTTTGGCAATATTCAGATGCTTAAAACAAAAGAATAATCAATGTGGTACGGTTTTAGGCAATATTGCCAGCTCTAGCTTCTACCCCGAGAGGGGGAAATGTTGATCAGGAAGTTCCTGTTTAAATGTGCTGTGACATTTTTGACTTGATATCCAAGGCAGCCCAGGAAAAACACAATTTTCTTTTTACATGTCATCATTTGAAGCATGTAAAGGACTGATTCACCCACTCCATGAAATATTTATTTTGGAATCTTTTTTTTTTTTGACACTTGTTACTGTTACTGTTTTGAGACAGTTGGAAAACCTCTGGATTTTCTTTTTTTCCCCTTTTCTTCCCAGTTTGTGGAGGCCATCAGCAACAAGCAGAGCGAGCTGGATAACTACATTGCCGAGGGCTACAAGAACGCTCTGTCTGAGGAGAGGAGGAGGTACTGCTTCCTGGTGGACCGTCAGTGCGCCGTGGCCAAGAACAGCAGTGCCTACCACAACAAGGTGAGACCAGCACAGGAGCAGGTTTGGTAGAGCAATAATTTCACTAGAAAATTACTAATTTCTAGTGGAATTATTATTTCACTAGAAATTGAAACAGCAAGACACACTTCAGAAAGCAAACTGATGTTGTTTAAGCCTTTTGCGCCATTTCTGTGAGACCATTTAGTTGATGAGACCATCAACTAATAGTATGTCAATACTGCCATAATTTAAACTTGAATTTTTTAAAGAACAGTTTAACTGGAACAAGAAGATATTTTAAATAACCAAAATAAAACACAGCCGAAAATAATTATCAAGCTCAGTTTAATTTATCATACGATTAATTTATTAACTGCTTATGGTGACACCTGAATAACATTCTATAGATGTGACATTGGAATATTATTGATGAAAATTGCAACTGGAACTTCTCTCAGAAATCCTGAAGCTGTAGAAAATCAACACAAGTTCAGGGAGGAAGAGGAGAGCAAAATGCGACTTTATTTAGTGAGGAAAGTGAGTAAGAATGTTGCTACATGGACAAGGATAAAGTATTTGATATTGTTCACCGGTTTTGCAGCTTGGCAGATCATAAAATGCGTTCAGGCTTGTCTCTTTGTTCCATTCTCACGTTCTTGTGTTTATTTATACATCATCATGAAATGATAAACCCCCCAGTACTCGTCCAAATGCTTCCGACTCAGCCAATCACAGGCTCACTATGAACAGAAATGCAAGCCGCTCCCGTTTCTTCCCCGGATGGCTACATCCTCTCCTCTTCACATGTAGAGCCCGAGCCTGAGGAGGAGGAGGGTGAAGGCGGCCGGGAGGATGACCTACTTCTGCAGGAACACTTGGTTCCGACTCACTGCGTGTGGGTGTGAAAGTGTCTGAATGAGTGATTGATAGACAGGAGGAAGCGGAGAACACAAACTGCTGATGGGATGATTAAACATCAAAAAGGGATTAAATTAGACTCAGAGCGACCGCCGGCTGTCCTCATGCCAATTACAAGGAGAGTTTTTTGTTCCTAAGCAAAAGATGCAAAACATTCCTTTGAACTGGAGATGTTTTTCTCTTCGAAGTCACGTTTCGGGGTGAATCTCCGCCTGCAGCGGAGTCGTCCTGATGCTCCTGAGTGACGGCAGGATGGACCAGGAGACGATGAATGAATCTGTGATGTTTTCAAATGATGTATTTGAACAAAAATAGGTTATTAAAACATTTTGCTTAGGACTAAATCAGATTAATTAATCTAGACGATTAAGGGCTGAAATGTTTAAATAGATTAATCATGATGAATTGAGGCATCTTTTAATATATTTCTGATGAACTAAATGAAATGAAAAAATCTGTAGAATACGCCAGTTTTTTTTTTTTATCCGATTGATCGATTACTAATATAATTCCTAGTTGCAGCCCTAATTTTAAGCAAAAGTTCCCGGGGTTAAGTTTTTAAGGAACCTCAATTTAAAGCTTCAGAGTTGATTATGAAAGTTGTGTTTCACAGAGATGCTCCTGCTGCTGTTCTCCTTTTCTGTAAAAACTCTACTACAGCCGCAGAAGTTGACCAGGTGACCAGTTTGTTTCTGTTCTTCACTCTGTCCTCTGAGAGCAGAGTAAAGCAGCCGCCGTCTGCGCCCGTCAATTATCCTAACGCCGGTAAAGGCACCGGCCACCTACGCTCCATCTTTGCTATCTGCCAAGACTAACTGGGGTCGCAGTGACTCATCCCTTTCACCGGCAGCAAAGATGTTCTCAGGAAAAGTTTGCAGAACACAAAGAAACGGAACTGTGACTTCTCATTCGTCTCTGTTTCAGCGACGATTTACAGAAACAAAGCAGAAGCAGAACGTCTCTGATTAAGGATGTTAAAAGTTAGAGAGGGTCGGTTCACTTTAGAGGATTGTTTTCTGGATTCTCGTAATCTGACTACTGATACCTGCTTCTGCAGCCCGCCCACTTCCTTGGCTGTGTTAGAACCAGCCCAGTTTTAATTCCAGATTTGGATCTGTTTGTTCTTCCCTGAAGACGAATGCAGATGAGGACTTTACATAACCGCTCTGCTGTATAATGCATGGACACGTCCTGCGGCAGCTGAGAGCTTGTCGCAGAGACGATTCGCACGCTGCCTCGGTTTCCCGTCTGGTTTCACTTTACGACCCGTTTTACTCTGAATTATAGACTTTGCTGAAAAATGTGATCCATAGAAAGCTACCAATAACTGATTTTTGAACATTTACTTTCTCGCTTTCAAGCAACTCCAGAATGTTTCAAAGAACTTTCGAAGCTTAAATCAAATGAATACATGAATGAAACTCTGCTTTTTCTTTGGTTCCCTGGCAGCTTCATGCATCCATCGTCTAATCAGCCTCGTCTCTCGACCCAAAAACTATTTTGATACAAAATCCGATAGGATTGGTTTAATTTAGTTCAACCGTTCTTTCCACACTTTGTCAAATTCATTCATTTCAAGTCTCCAGAAAGAGGTTAGCTTCTCTGTAACATCAATAACATGCATCACATATATCCAGTTCTCCTTATTTGGTGTTTCCTCATTATTTCCTTTGCTCCTGCTAATATCATGATTCTAAATAATTTTACATTTAAATCCTTCATGCTCTACCTACTGAATGTTTCAAATGGAAATGTTCTGTCTGAAGAACCCCAACCATGCATTGTTTGAGATCCTTCCAGCTCCAAAAGATCCAAACACGACTTGACTGGGTTAACCTGACTCAGGTTACATAGCCTTCTTTAAAGAACGGATACGTGAGTTTGTTAAAAAGGTGAAAAAGTAAGAAAAATGCATTAAACAAAACTTTTGTAACCAATTAAGACCGTTTGTGTACTTCTTTAACAGAAATCCCCAATTTAATGTTTTTACTGTTTAATTTCTGACGATTAAAAAAAAATTGCCAGCCCAAATAACTCTCCATATAACAGATGATGCTGAGCCTGTTCTCTCTCTGTGTTTCCAGGGTAAGGAGCTTTTGTCCCAGAAGATCCCGGTGTGGCAGCAGGTGTGTGCCGAACCGACCAAGCTGCCGGATCGGGCCATGTTCCTGGCGCAGCAGATGAGCGGCGCGGCGGGTGGCCTGCCTCCCGGCGCCCTCCACCCCGGCATCTCCGAGCCCATCTCTGGCGCCAAACCTCTACCCATGCCTCCAGAGCTGGCAGCCCTGCGGGCCGGCGCCGCCATGGGCCAGCAGGTCAGTTCCTCCTGGTCCTTACCGCACCAGACAAACGACGAGGCGTTTCACACAAACTGAAAAATGGGGCAGAGTCTCTGTTCAGACGGCTGATAGCCTGCAGATGAAGACAAATCTGAAACGGTGAAAACACTCACATTTACAAATTGTAAAAAAAAAAAGGGATTTTGTTCCAGTGTAAAACAGAAGCAGTCAAGGAGTTAATTGTGTTGTTTCCTCCTGCTGCGGCTAAGAGCGGTCTAATGGCTTTCTGACTCATCATTTATAGTTCACACCGTAACCGAGAACGCATATATGGAGAAATGTCTGATTGAAGGAGCAGGGACACGCAATACGTTTCATCTAGTGCAGCTTCTCACCGAGCGGAAACACAGGAAGCTCAAAACATGCAACACAAAATGTTCCTTTTAATGTAAATCTATTGAAACAGAAGGTAAAACGCAGGGTTGGGTAGTGACTACTTACATTTACTCAAGTGATTTAAGTAAAACAAAATACGGTCTTAGTTTTACTTAAGTAATTTGATTCTGCCGTATCAACACTCTTTGGTAAAATTTGTGTGAGGAGCTTCAGTGAATAATTAACAAGCTTGTTTCAACCAAACATTCATCAGACACACACCTGCAGTTTTTGCTTCAAATGTTTTATATTGAAAGGCATCGACATGGAAAAATGTCTCTTGCCTGAATTTGTTATTTTGCAATTGTGGCATTTACATTAATTATTTTTTCTCGAGTAATTTCTTTGACGGAACCTTTTTGCTTGAGTAAACTTTTTTTGTATACTCACACCCTCTGGTAAAACATGATTAAATGACTCAAAATAAGACTTTAAAAAATGTTTTTAGTGTTTGAGGGATTGTAAGTGAAGCGCTGCTTTGAGATCAAAGATGGAAATAAAATTTTATTAAATCAGTCACAGGCTTTTTGCTTTGACGGTTTAAATTTGTGACATCATTCAGTTCGCTCTCTTCTCCTGGACAAATAAGTCTACATGTCCAGACATTTTTCTTGTTTTTGTTTGATTTCTAATTAAAAAAGCAGTGCATACATAGCTATGCTGTGCATTCAGTACCAATAATAATGCCTTGAAACTCTCTGACAGATGTTTGCTTTTAACTTTGTGCATAAACGATTTTAATTAATGAAGCGTTTCTGACCAACTGCCACTCGACGCCTTCGCTAATGAGCTGCAGGAAGTTATGCAACTATGATGTAAATGTGCAGTAGCAGGTTTTAATTGTCTCACCGTCTCTTTTGCAGCGGCTGATGGACGGAGCAATGCCACTGATGAACGGAGCAGCGGGTGGAGAGGACTACCAGCAATGGATGGAGAGCAAGGTGGCGCAAGGCAAAGCCTCCCCGCAGCCTCAGCGGCACGGAGCGGAGGTCTACTCCAACACCCTGCCTGTGCGCAAGGCCGCCCCCACAAAGAGCAAGACCCCCCAACGTAAGGACACACACACCTCTCCTTTCTACGGGGGTTTAGTGGAAGCGTAAATAAATAACAAGTCTCCATGGTAAAAATCCTCTTCGTTGCTGGGATTCCGAATGCAATTTTATGTTGCGTCCTCCGTTAATTAACTTGGCTGAGAATTGAGTTAAGACTCTGATTACCTTGTTAATCCTTTGAGTGCAAACCGTGCTCAGCATGAAGATGCAATAACACAACAGTTCACTAAATCAACTGGAGAGACCAGTAATCAGGGCTGAAACAATTAATTGCATTAATTATGATGAAGTATTGAAATAATTTAGTAATCGATGAATCGTTTACTGGAGGATGCCAACTCTTGGGGGGGAAAAAAGCCAATTTGCTGAAATAAAAACCCACCGAGACCAACAATTAAGCCCAAACTGTATGAAAATGTATACATTTTGAATTTAAGAAATATTTTTTGTCTGTAAATATGTTCTACAAAGATAAGCTCTATATTGACACCAAGTCTATCAGAAATGGCTGAGATTCAAATGTTCACTACAGGAACACTGTGTTGTTGCATTTTAGGCAACAAAATGCATATTTTCTTATTTAGAAAAGTAATTGAATCGTTTGTTTATTTGCATCTTTTAATGTGATTCTATTGCATAAAAGGGCTCAAGTGAAAATGTGAAGTATGTGCCATTTTTTTAATCTCATAACTTAATAACTTAAATGATCGTTAGTTGCAGCCCTAATATTTTAGAAAAAAAGACTGAGAACAGTGAAGCACCTGAAGCACAGCCTGCAGGTTTAATAACAGACCAAAACAAGTTGGAATAGAACGTGTGATATTTAAAATGAGAAAGAGCCCGAGTGACTTACATAAAGCTGTTGTTCTGCTCGACTCACTGTACAATGTAACAGAGGACATTAATACATCCCCTGAATTGATTCCGGCTCTTTCATGTTTTATTACTTAAAGACTAAACTCTGTGCTGTTTCTGTTTTTTTTCTCCAGTGGAGACTCGCACGCTGCCCCGCTCCAGCTCCATGGCTGCAGGTCTAGAAAGGAACGGCAGAACTCGAGTCCAGGCCGTTTTCTCCCACGCCGCCGGAGACAACAGCACGCTGCTGAGCTTCGCCGAAGGCGACGTCATCACTCTGTTGGTGCCCGAGGCGCGAGACGGCTGGCACTACGGCGAGAACGAGAAGACGAGGATGTGAGTGTGGTTTGGGATTGAAGATGTGACGTTTTTGTTTATGTTCTCTGGTCCTAAAATTGAAGAACGAATGTTGACCTGCTGTCTCTTCTCCACCAGGCGGGGCTGGTTTCCCTTCTCCTACACCCGGCTGGTCTCCGAGAGCAACGGCGACACCATGAGGCAGCTTCGAGTTCACAAGTATGTGAAGCTTATTGTGTTTTGGTTTTGTTAGTCTCTGTGGTATTTGTAAATTCCAGATGCTTGAACAACTCCCAGTGCCATTCTTGCAGAAGTGCTCTCTCCACTAACTGACTCAGATGGGACACAGAAACGACACGGTTCCAGTTTTTCTAACTTTCCACGCACTCTTGTGTCTCCAGCCTCCACCATGGGAAAAGCAGCAGCACAGGGAACCTTCTGGAGAGAGAGGACATGCCTTTGCCCGGCCCTGATTACGGCACTCACACTCGAATGTCTGCACAAAGCACCGCCACGCTGCACAGGCAACAGCGTCCCTACAGCGTCGCAGTGCCAGGCTTCCCGCAGGTACAGATGCTGGAGAACATCTGCACATAAACCCACAAAACACGAGCTGAGCCATCACAAAGACCCCGCACTGCAAAAACACAACATCTTACCAAGTATCTTTGGTCTCTAGTTTAACTTACAAGTAGTATTTAAAGTGCAAACATCTTATTAGACTTAAAATAAGACAAAACAGACTTACAAGAAACATTTCAGCAAGATACTGGCGCTTTTTTAAGTCAATAATTTCTTAATATTTATGAAGAAGTAATTTCCCTCAAAAAAGATAAGTTGTAAGTGAAATAATTATCTGGTAGATCTAGTACTTTTTCATCAATATTAAGACATTTTTGACAAGCTTCTAAATGTGGCTGACAAGTTGCTTCTAAGTTAGTTTTGCTTAAATTTAAGCATTAAATTTTGCACTAGAAACTAGACTAAAAATAAGAACATTGATGTGCAGCACTAACTCACATTACTGCAGGAATGGACTGGGCCTGGTGTCAGGGGTCAACAGCAGAATGTGACGCAGCGCAGAAAGAGAAAATTCAGAGAAAACACCTGTGAGCTGCTGAAGAATTCATCATAAGGCAGGAAAGAGCCTTATGAAACAGTGAACCCCCTCTGCATCAGCCCAGATCCCCTCCTACGTTTCACCTAGAACATAACATGTGGGCGATGCTTAATTGCACTGCAGTCATGTAACAACTTAAACTGCTCTTTCTGCCTTACCGCCGCCGAGGATTGTCATTTAGTCGCCATCTATTCAGAAAATCTCTGCTCCTCACACTCTTTCACTTATCAGGCCTTTAAATTGATGACTCATCAAACAATTCTGGGTTTGTGTGGTTTTCTTTAATATTTTGTCCTTCATAGATTTTACTTCTATTCTTTTATGCTGGATTGTAACAAAAGTGTGTGGTTGGTGAGAAAAGTGTCAAAGTTAAAAACATGTTTAGCTTCTAAAACATTCCCCCAAGTTGTGAACATCTCACAGAGCTTTATTCGGTTCTTAATCTGAAAATTGAAAAATTATAGTACACAACTTACTAAGGCACATATATCCATGTTGTAACATGAGATATTTACACAGAAGGAAAGATTTACTCTAGTTTAAAGTTGTTTTTTTACTTTTAAGATCACTTTGTATGGAGAGATGCTAGCAGCTAGCTTGTACGACAGCGTCACATTCTTGATTCTCTGTTGCAGAATCTTTGCTGCCATCTGCTGACTGTTGTGATTATTGCAACAGTCCTCGGGTTTTTATAAGTAAATGCACAACATTGCAGAATAAACTGTAACTAATTTTTTCTCTCCTTTGTGTCTGCAGCAGGGAGTTGAAGAGTACGAGCCCCGCTTCCCCACCAGGTAAGAACCGCTCAAGTTCTTCTTTTAGTTTGATGCAGAAATCCTTTTCAGTCAGTGGGAGGGGAACCTTTTAACATGTGGCTGAGGGATTGGGACAATTGGTGCAGTACACTTTTGATTTGGTTTCATTTTTTTTTTAGTTTTTCTCTCTTTTCATCCTTTTCTGTCAACATTTGTTTGCTGTGAAACCATAAATGAGGAGATCTTGTCATGCTAGCTGTCTATTATAGCGTCCTCGTCCTTTAAAACCTCTTCAATTCATTTTTAAAAGAGTAAGTTAGCCTTTAATGTGTTACAGGTATTAAGTTTTGCCTAAGACTATTAAATCTTGTATTTTCTGTGGATTTAGTTTGAGTCGCACTCAAACATCTTCAGTGCGTTCTCTCTGCTAACATGCTTTTCTAGCTAGCTAGCTATTTTTTTGCATATATCATGGAAAAGTTCTAATTTGTCGCCAGTTGGATGAACAAATTTCATACATTTCTGCGATGATACAGGCCTGAAACTTGAGTTGGTTAAATCCACAGACATCTTGTATGACACTGAGGTCTGGATCGATGCTCTGATCTGATTGGCTGCAGTTGGACCGTCTTGTTTACTGTTTGAACGATTGAGCTGATTCATTTCAAATCACATGAATTGGCTGGTTGGACAGGGTTTAATGCACTGTTCTTAATAATGTGAGATATTTAACCTTTTAATTTTAGACGTGTAAATACAACTGCTGTTCTGTGGGTCTAACATTTACTTGAGTAAATGTCAGCTTTCAGGTTTCACTTAGTGGTAGTAAATATGGGTAATAGTGGTTTGTGATTATTCTGAAGTGTCGCCAAATGACCTTCAGCCCTCTACTCCTCCTGAAGTTATATAACAAATTATGTTGATTATAGTGTTTAGACTGCAAAACCAAACTCCATGTTCTTTGGGAATTATCTGAGGTGGAGAAGTAAGTTAAGTTTCCAACGCATTTGACCTGAAAAAATAAAGAAGGGATTTTTAATTTTCTTATGCAACTTTCAACTCAAATTTGCCATTTAAAAAACATGTCTTACAAGAAGGTCTCTTCTTTCAAAATAAGAGCTTCTTTTATGTGATTGATACATTTCCAATATAGGTAAAATATTTGTAGGCATGACCAGTTATAAAAATATAATAGCTCAAAGTCTTCAGGTGTGTTCGATGTGTGTTTTTTGTTTCTGTTGAAGTCCATTTCTCCATTTTTCATTAATTTTCTGAACCCATTCACATCCTGACTCCTCCATCACCTCACAGCTGCCACGCTGCTTTTCTTGCTTTATTTCCTGGCTCCACTCACCCCAAACGTCCTGCTGCAGCTCTTTGCCTTGGTAAAACATTCAGGCTCAGGTCAGGTCGAGATCCCACATTTCAGCCTTCTGTGTGTCCTGCTTGTTTTGCTGCTGCTGTTTTTTTTTTTTCCCAGTCAGCCCACCTGGACTCCTCTTCCTCTTTCTGTCCACAGTTCCTCAGAGGTCAAATTGATTTCCACAGTGTGAGACGATGCGATAGGACAGGGTCCTTCCTCTTTCCCTCCCCCCTCTTTTCCTGCCTCCTGCTTGCTGCAATAAATTCCTCTCGAGCCGATCAATCCGAGGAAGAGACGCGGGTGTGTCCGTCACCCTCCTTTCACCTCTTCCTCCGTCGCCAACCCCCGAGTCGTCTGTCTGACCTCACGAACAAACCAGAACAGACTTTGTGCCATAAATATTTCCAATCCACGTGACGGACGTTCTCTCTGAGGAAAATGGGCCTTTTTTTCCTCGCCTTTCATGCATGTACATGTACTTTTGTATAACTGAGGGGATGAAACCTCCCCGCCCCTATTTCCACTAATGTCAGTGCTCTCCATTGGAATGACGGCGTGAAGGAAATGTAAAAGAAAGCGGTTGATCCCAAAGAGGATTTTCATATTGTAAAAACATAATAGTTTTTAATTTTACTGGATTTTTCAGTATTGGAATTATTTCTGCCTTTTCATGCTGTGAAGTTTTGTATTCCTCTTGACACCAGAGGTCCTGTAAATGTTTTAACCAAGAAAACTGAATGTTTACTGTACATACAAAAAAAGTGCTTGTCACGCAGTATCTTATTATCTGTTCATGGAAGAAGAAAAAAAAAGACACGCATTTTATGAAACTAATAATCTCTGTTTGTGACTTTGTGTATGAAAACAACCTGGAACCGTCTCGGTATCGGTCTGTGAACTTGGACACTGTGCTCCAACACACTCAAACACAGGTGCTTCTGTCCATGTCCTGCTGAGCCGTTTCATTGCTTCATCATCAAGCAATCTGAACAATAAGCCGCGATGATTACCTTTTTTTTTTTTTTTGCATTTTCTGTGGTTCAAATAAAAAAAACACACAGTACAGATGTTTGGACCGTGATCTCACATCTACACATATTGGAGGCGGACGTTTGGAAGTGGACGATAATTCCCATTCAAGGCGATGCGTAATCTAGATTAAATGAACACAAACTGTCATGCTGACACTTTAAATGACTCTCTTTCCCATCATTCCCGCTTCATTAACCAACAAACATGACTTTTAAATCGCAACATGCTGCCGTCATTCCAGCACATTTAAAGCTCTGCATGCCATTTGGCCACCGGTTGGGAAACTGGGTGGGCGTCAAACTCATTTCAAGAGCATCGACGTTCTCAAAGAGCCAGTTGTGCCAGAATGTATTGATAAAACTCATTAACAAACTGTTAAAACATTAATAAATAGCTGTGACTGCATACCTCCTAATATTAAACATCTTTATATTGATCAGTACCTCCAGGATTTTATGACTTTTCTTTCTTCTTTTTTTGTGTCAATCTAAATCTGTTTTGTGGAGCTAACTTAGAAATGATTGCAAAATTTTTGCAATATTTAACATGGTAGATGTGATGTGTCTCCACATAAACACTGATTTACCACAAATACTGCCACCTACAGGTGGGTATCACATTAGACAAATGATTCCTACCATTTTTATTTATTTTTTTCAGAAAATTTGTAATAAACTCACAATTATGGATTTGCGTCAAAAAGAAAAATGCTGGGATCCGTTGACTTTGTGTGAATTTCCACAATCACAAAAAACCAGAAGGACTGATTGATGTAATTTGACAGCATACAGATCAAAATGGCTTTGATTGATTGATAAAATAATATTTAAGCATACGACGGTTATCTTCCAAGTTCTGTTCATGCGTCTCTCTGGAGGATCACATAAAACACAGTGACTCACACATGTTGTAGGAAATCATTTCTATACTCAGATCTACTGTCCTATTCATATCTGGTAATACATATCATATTAAAATCTACTTTAAAACCCTTCCATTGATTCTTTGTGGATGCTCTTCATTGTAGAGAAATAGTTTTAATGTGTTTTATTTGGATTTTATATGATTAACCAACACCTGATAGTACATCACTAAATGAATGAAGTGGCAGAAAACTGTCACATGAATTAAACTTAGAATTGTTTTTTTCCCCCACAATAAATCTTTACTTTGTCTTGGTCAGTCACTTACAATCTCAATTAAATAAATTGAAACGTGTGTTTAATGTGACACAATGTGAAACGTTCAAAATGTATGAATACTTTTGTAATGTGACAATTGATGAGCAGAAATTATTTATGCGACTTTTAATCTACAGAAAACATCAGATGACGACTCTAGACATGTAGAGATCTTATAGCTTATGATAAGCCATATTTAGAAAAACTTAAATTACAAAGAAATGTACACAACTAAACATGTTTTTGTTTTTGCATATTTATACATGGTGCCTATCCTGTGGATTATATAACTTAATAAAAACTTTTAAGCATAACATTGTTGAAGAAATATGCAGGTGACATTTTGGATTCTAATGGATCCACAGAAACTGAGAAGTAAAATCAGCGACTGAAAACCGAGTCACAGCTGCCCGGAAAGCCGTTTGATTTCCTGTGTTTATTCTTCGTGTTCTGCTTCAACTCTGACTAAAACCTCAGTGAGTCAAAAAGCGTCACATTTTAAGACGAGTATCGTCTGTTCTGACCGGTTTTGTTTTTCTGTGTCGGCCCAGTTAGTCCCCGTCTCACTGACTGTCCCTTCTGGTGTTTGTTTCTAGTCCATCGGGAAACTGCCGACTTCTGAAATTCATGAAGGTTTTAACTTTTGTAGAGACGAAGACGGTGAAATTAAAAGATTATTCCTCTGAAAAACCCGCTTGAGATTGAATATTTTTCAAGCAAGTGAAACATTAATTTGGATCTGCATCAGATCTTGGTTTAGATTTTTTTTTTATTCCATTTTCTTTTTTGCACAGTGCAGTAGAAGCTTTGTCCCAAATGTCCTCCCTCAACTTTTCCAACCTGCTTTCTGCCGTTTCTTGATCCGTTCTGATGCGTTTAGGCAAAGTCGAGAGTAAACGACAGGAAGCTGCCAGTTCTTCTTTCTCCACTAAAATAATCAAAGCTACGACTGCAGCTTGCACAGCACTCACATGTGGCTGAGGGTCAAAGGAGTGAAAACATTTTGTACAGAGGATTTCTGAAATATGCATGTTTTGAGGCAGCAAGAAGTATAAAGATTGATGACTTCAAATGTTTGAATTTCTACTATACAAAAATTATCAAATAAATTTCTTCATATGGACATCCCTCTTGCTTCTGGTCCTTATTTTTTCCCCCCAATACAACTTTCTATCATAACAGGCGGCTTAAATGTTTACTACCATGCAGAACTTTATTTTCCCTGTCTTCTGCCGCCTCAGGAATAATTTCATTTACTGGTGTTCTTCCTCAAACACATTAACCAGTGACTTGAGACCAGCCCTGCCCCCTGCAGCCGTGTTGCATGTTCAGCGTGTGCGTGTGCGTGTGCGTGTGCGTGTGTGTGTGTGTGTGTGTGTGTGTGTGTGTGTGTGTGTGCGCGCGCGTGTGTGCGTGTGCTAACATTTACATCCTGCGCACCCCGGCCTGCCAGCCGCCCACCAGCCTGCTCCTCCTGCTGCTCGCTAAGGTACCACTCAGCTGTGTGTCGGTGTTGGTGTGTGGGTTTGTCCTAATCATTGGGTGATATTTTATCAGTAGGTGAAAATTCCTATTAAATGTAGAACGTCGATGTGTGAGCTTAGATTTTCCACAAGTTACCACAAGAATCCAGTCAAATCTCTATGCATCTCTGAATCACAGAGGATATTTAAGAATGAATTTTCCAAATCCAGATAAGTAAAATGCAGGGAGGGCCATAAGTTTCCGTACATTGAAAAAGTAAACATTTTATATTGGACAACCGTTTTTATTTTTGTGTGACTCTGTAGTCGCTGCACATCTGGGACTACTTTGGTTGTTTTCTGTTAAAGTTTTGTTCAACCATGCGACTGCTTTCTGATCCAGCCATCAGTACAAATTCAATTATTTGCTCTTTTGTCAAATGCATCTTCTTGGGTATCTGATAAATAAAACAAATGTACATTTTACATTCTCCTATGTATGGAAACTTATGGCCCACCCTGTGTAATACTTCCTGTCTGATTTTGTAGACTTGATATTAACCGGTAAAGATCATTTGATCAAACCAGCACAGCAGTATTTTAAACCAACGCCTCAACGTAAATTGCTGTATATATATTATGAGCTTCAGGTGTAAAAATATTTTGATGGGCAGTTTAATTAACCTATATATATATATATATATATAACTAAAGTAAATAAATGTTCAAATCTTACTTCAAGTTTATATTCTGTAAGATCTAATGTAACGTTTGACATTTTTAAATGTTTTTAAAAGTGCATCATTTGCTGAAAATTTCAGATTAATATAATTAGCGTCTGGTTGAACAGAGTCTAACATTTTCACATTCCAAGTTAAAACAATAGTTTCTGTTGGTTTAATGTTTTCTTTGGGTTTGGAGCTTTAATGAATGTTAGATCAGACTGAACAGGAGGAGACAAACGGGGCTGTAATGTGAGGTTTGCATTAACAGAAGGTAAATGCAAACATGAAGTGTAAAAAATGCAATAAATTCTCAAAAAAAACTGATTCTCTGAGTTTGACACATGAGGACTGTCTTTGCTTGCAGCGTGCGACCCGGTTACGCCCGATTTTGAGCGACCAAATAACTCCTCGTAAGTGAAAGTAAAATTTGGATCTTCTGCGCCCTTTTTAATAATTTTTTTCTGCACCACCTTTCCTGTTTGCTCATTGTCTTTCTGGCATGTTGATTTTTAAAAAAATTTTGTGCTGTGGCTTTGGGTTTATTTCCATCACTGCTTGTTTTGTTCGCCCTTTGTTTCTGTGATGTAAACGCTGGCTTTATATGAGCTGATTATGGGTTGTTGCAGTGCTTGTCCTGGAAATGCGTGGTGTTTCAGCAGCATGCTCTGCCTTTTCTGTATTGTTGTTTCTGCATGACTCATCATCAGAGCAGTTTTATTTATACCCTCTATGTTTTTATGAAAGCAGATGCTCCAGCTCTTTTGTACAAAGAGCTCGTGTGTTTCGTGTGTTTCGTGTGTTTTACGTTATTTTCGGCAGCTGATGTTTGTTTCTTTTCTCTCTCTGTGCGCCCAGGAGAGGTCCTCCCAGTGAGCCGACTGTGGAGGCTCCAGCCAAACCCCTGCTTCCTGATGAAGCTGAGGAGGAGCATCTTGATGAAGCTCACTACGACTCCTTGGAAACCTCGATGGCCACAGAGAGCCCCTGACCTGCAGCATTACATTGGCAGAAAAAACAGAGCTGAGATGATGTGACGTAAACGAATGCTCGACGATCCAGGCAAACTTTTGACTCCTTCTGTTTGTAGATACTTTAGGTAAAAATGGATACAAAGAATGTTTTATAGTTGGACTAAAATTTGAGTTTCGTATATACTTGTTTGTAGATGTAGCCAGTTATTTAGAACAAAAAGGGCTTTATAATGGCATTTTCAAGGCGTTTTGTCGTTATGCCCTTGCGTTATTACTGCCTTCATCCAGAGCAACAGCGCCATCTGTTGTTGCTGCTGCAGCACTGCCACTTCCTGAACCACTAAGAGAGTAAACCGATTATTTAAACAAACTTGCAAAAGTCTGTGAAACACGGTTATGCGAGTAAAACGTCTTCAGCTCAGAAAACACAAAATGTTATGGTAGGTATTTATGTTTAGACATTCTGATCTGGTTTCTGGAAGCTTTGACCTGATAATTAGCAACGTTCAAATAATTTTTTTCAAGTCTTTCTGCCCGAATGGCCATTTCTTATTTACTACTGAAACCAGATTTTTACAGCGACTATTACAAAAAAATAAAATAAAAATAAATCAAACAAAATAAACACTCCACAATGTTTTTTCAGGCATTACATCAGAGTAAAACCATGAAGGGTTTCACATTGTTCCTGCAAACACATCTCATGGTATAAAAGGTAATTGACCCAATTATGACTTCAGTATCGGACTGGGTCAGAACCTGATTCTGTCTCAGCTGAGCCTGTGGAGTGTTTCCCATTGTCTCAGTTAAAATGCACAGATGTCCCTTGAGAAGATGTGATTCTGAAAGCACCATATGTTGCTCTAAAAATACTTTCTAGATTTTTATCCACCAGTGCTTTTGCCAAGGGAAATGATTCAACCCATGGAGAACCTTAATGCTTCTGGACGAGGTTAGGGTCAGTCTTCTTTTTTTCATGATAAAATGTATGAATGTAATTCTGTTTTTTGGAGCTTAACAAAACAATCCTTTGCTGTTCTGTCAGCTGTTATCAGATGACCAGGACAGGCTCGTTCACTGGCATTCCTTCAGATTTCCTTTTAATGGTTCCATAATATTCTCTACTCTCTTCTAATCTTTTTATCAGAAACCTTGTTTTTATAAGAAGCTTAACTATTTTCTTTCATATTCACTTACCAGCTTAAACCTTTTAGACCAATTCATCACACAGTGACTTGTTGATATGTCCTACTGAACTTCCTTTTTGTATTCTGGATATTTGACGTTTGTTTAATTATGAACGAATTTGAACAAACAAAATTTAACATAACAAAGCCAATTATTATGGGTCTATATTGTCTCCTAGAAAACGGTTTGGAATACGTTTTTTCCACATAGAGATATTCCAAACATTTTTAGTTTTTATTTTAAAAAAAGCTTGACAATCTGAATTGATATTAAAGTTGACTTTCAAAATAATGTAAAGCTTCAGTTTATTGTGTCAGCTGTGTGTTCAGCTTTAATGAAATTGGTAATTAAAAATATAAAATCTTTTACTGTTATCGAAGTAAACAACTGGTGAGGCTCTTTTTTTGTTAGTAATCCATGTTGTAAAAATATTTTATAGTAAACAATTAGCAGAGCAGATGCAAAAGGAAAACAAATGCTAGAATATTGCCGTTTTTGTTTGGTTCCACATTTAGTCTTCAAGAAATGTCATATTATTTTGGTGTTGAATTGTTTTTTGAGCACTGAAAATGTACCTGTATAAATGTATTAGACAGTATTGACCCAGATTAGCCCCCATGTGTCAGTATTTTGCTCTGTATTTATGTTAGAACGATGTGTGACCTCTAGTGGTTGAATGCGTTGTGCCAAATGGAGTCATATTTGCTGCCATTGAATTGTTTGGTTAGAATAAATCTGCACACCTGGCTAATATACAGTATTATATGTAAACATTTATATTTACCTGTTACCAAAATCATATGTTCTTATCCCAAATCCTAAAAAGCAAAACAAAGATGTGACTTTGTGTGCCACTGAAAGCTAAAAACCAACCACAAACTGATATGAAGCTTTATTGAATGTTTTCCATTCCAGTTTGTTTCTCATGGTTTCAGGTGCTGCTGCTGCCTGCGTGTGCAGGAAAAAGCTTAAGAATCCACCATGAAAACCCTTTTTCTGCAAGTTGTTAGAAGAATGACAAATATCTCAAATTAATCATTAAACTAACTGAATGAGAGAAGAGTAAAAAAAAGAAAAAATCAGCCACTGAAAGTATTACTTTCCTATAGCAAAGGAAGGAAAAGCTTTAAATAAGTCAGACTAAATATATGACTTGTGTATGATATGCATACAAAAATGTGTGTGTGTGTGTGTGTGTGTGTGTAATAACTAAATACAATTGATGTCCAAGTCGACTTTCAGATGATTATTAAAATACCTACACTAAAATGTATTTAAATTTCATCTTCATCTAAAGAAAAGTTAAATATGATAAAATATGAATGATTGATGTTTAGATTTTTTTTTAATTTTTTTATTTTTAGAAAACTCAGACGCTGCCAGTTAATTTTTACCATTTTTGGTTTTTAAATGAATCACACTGATGAATACTTCTGTTTTAAACTTGGTACACACAACTGTTCATTGTTAAAGCCTCAGCGTAAAATGATGGCTACTTCAGAGTGAATGGTAGTTTTGCAAATATTTGTGAATCAATTGTAAACGTAATGTCTGTTTTCCGATTTAATGTACAAGAATAAATCAAATCTACGCAGTTGTGTTTGTTTTTCCTTTTTCTCTGGGAGAATCATGACACCAAAAGTAAGAGATTTTATACGCTTTTATTTTTTTTTACTGCTCCCATCAACGAACATCCTGTTTCAATTTTAGTGGGTTTATGTATGAGGGGGGAAAAAAGTACCTTAGAAGACTTTATTTGCATAGCTTATCATTATTTGTCTTACAAAATCCAAGCTGAAATGCAGAAGCAGCGATGACTCTGCGGATCTTATCACTGTGGAGGAACTTTGATTCGCTCATTCTTTGCCGTGTTGCTTTTGCTCATTAAAGTTTGTAGATCTCCACCTGCTGAGGTTGCCAGCATTTTATTCAGGTGGAGCTCTGGGCTTTGACTAGACCATTGCATACTATTCAGAGTTTCTCACACCTGACTAGAATACTGACAAAGAGGCTTTAATGGTGGAAAACTCATCTGGCTTTCCAAATGATCTGCCTTTTACCACTGTGCTTGATGGTTATAAAATATTTGTGCTGGTTTGCTGTGTGTTTTTTCTCCAAACATGATACTGTGCATAAAGATAATTACCTCTAGTTTGATCTATTCAGAGGACTTTGCTCCTCAATTCTTCAGGTTCAAATGAAACTTTACAAACCTAAACCATGCCGCCGTACTAGCCAAATTTGATTGGTCTCTTTCTTTTTGTCTTGCAGTGAACTTAATGTTGTAAATGAGATCTAGGCTGCAATTGAGCGTGTTTTGTGTGCATTTTGCGTTTGAACATTGCAGCATTTGAGTTTTGGTCATTCTAAATGTGCTTTAAGAACTCTATGGAATCAGACTTTACTCAAATAACAGTTGTGGAAAAAGTCAACAAAAGCCTTAAGCTGTGTAAAGCAGAGTTTATTTATATCTAATAGAAAGTACAGAAAGTAATGATTTGAACAGGTCAGAGTGGGGGGGCAGCACATATTACAGACTGTATCCCAGTCCTTCTCCTGCACATTTCTACAGTCATTTCAGACTAAAGCTGCCGTCTTGTTCCTCACCTCGGTCTTTGCTTTGGGGTGAAAACAACACCAAGTTGTACTTGACCCTGAAACACAACACAATATGTCTTTGGCAACAGTAAACATAGAGATATTCCTTTATTTCGTCCGTTCCCCTGCCTCACTAGCTCATCGATACTCAAAAGTATTTTTCTCTCAATACAAAAATATTACAGCCATCGAGATGTTTCTACGCTAAAGTGTTACAGAATCTTAAAGCCCCAGAAGGCAAACACATAGAAGACACTACATGTTGGTTTAAAAGCAGAAACCTGCATTTGAATGGCTCTGAGAACACACCAGGGTCTCTTCTCGTTTGTTTTTTTAGATTCAACACAAAAATCACAGCATTGTCGCACTTTATGATCAGCTGAGACAAAAAAAAAATCAGACTAAACTGTCATAATACCAACCCAAAAACAATATGGCTCGGGTTTTAAGCGGTTCTACTAATCCCAGAGTCGGAAAACAAAACTGTAGCCAACGATCAGCAGGTTACAGGAATAATAGAGTATAGTACTTTCTTTAGAACTCCTACAAACCAGTGACAGAGAGCAAACGCCGGATGTTTAAAACATAGCGTGTCAACTGCAAATATTTAACTAATCAGTCTCTCTCTCTCCATTGTGTTTCAGCCTTTATTGCAGAAGTCCAACCCAGTTAGACTCTGTGATTGTTCAGTCAATGGACCAGCGCACTGTCTGCTATAGGAAATAGCATGTCATTTAAACCATTATTTTATTTCTACTATGTTTTAAAATCCAGAAAAAAGTTTTTTAAAACCTTTGCAAAAAATGGATGGATGAATTTTATTCTAGGTGATGCCAATTTTTGTGGACATAGTCGCCAATCTGCTGACAAGAGAAAATATCACAGGTGCTTCTTTAGTGTCACTGTGTTTTTTAAATGCAATCATTTAATCAGAAAACAAAACTAAGAAAAAAGTTGCATTTGTTGTATCTGTCCGTAAAAACATTAGTTGGTTCGGTAACACTTTGTCATAAGACTGAGACAAACATGACGACGCCCGTCATGAGGCATCTTCATGAATGGCTATGACTGTTGTCATGAAGCGTCATTCAGTAAATAATGACACTTTTAATGCAAAGTTGACATTTCTTATTGAGCTTTCATGCTAGTTTTTATGGGATTTTGCATTAAAAGTTTCATTATTTACTGGATAATGCAAAGTTGACACTTGGATGAACTTTTAATGCAACTATTAGAACACCTTTGCATTAAAAGTGTCATTATTTACCAAATGACACTTCATGACAACAGTCAAACGTTCATGGAGGCTCCCTCGTGGTCATAACAGATGTTATGTCATGTTTATGACAGTGTGACGTCAGCCTTATGTACACCCCTTCAAATAAAGTGTTACTCATGGGGCTTTATCACTTTCACCCAAAGTTACTAAGAGACACAGTGGAAACTTCAGACAGTCACTTTGGGCTCTGGAGCCGCAGGTTTCCAAACCCTGATCTAGTTGTGAGGACTAGTAAGTGACAATCCAGTCAAGTCTTTAGATAAATCTAAGGCTATTAATCTTAGATTTAACTTTTTGCTAAAGTGTCTGAAGGTTGACATGAGAAATGTATTCTTCTTTGACCTTTAATCAAACGTTTACTGTTAAGCCAGCTGTGGGATAGTAATGATGTTTTTGGTGAATTACATTAGTGTCATACCTGGAAACCTTTCACTTGTAAAGGTTTCCAGCAGATGAAATGTGCTTAACAGCTGAATTTGAGAAATTGTCTTGGTCGAAACTGAATTGGTGGTAAAGTTGTGTAGAATGAAGCCATACATTAACAGATGCATTAGTGCAACATTTGTGGTGATGAAGACTGGTCTAAAAGGTTCTAATAACCCCCAGTTATGTTAATGAGCTTTGGGTAATGACAAGTCTACATGTAATTAACTTCCTCATGCAGAGTGACTGACCTCATCCAGGCAGATAGAGGAGAGCTGTTTGGGATCCATTAAGAATCTGTCCCACTAGTAGAAGTCTAGACCAAAGACCTAGTGCACCTCAACACTCTCAGCTGCGTTAGGAAACGTCTTAAAGTTCTTGAAAGAAAAAGCTGGGGAGGTTTCAGGTAAGGGTCTCTGATAAGAGATTAAAGATAAATGGATGGATTATACTGATTCTGAGGTGATTTGAAGTTTTAAGATGAAAGATGTAATCTAAGAAAATCAAAACAAATCTTTCTAAAGTTGACGCCAATGACATAGTTGTGGTCATAACTCTGGCGCTGCCTTTGCTTTCACAGCCGTCGAGCTGAAGTTGTTGTTCTTGACATAGTGAATCACAAAGTTCCAGAAACGCATCACCTGCTTGGTGCTGCTGTGCCAACCTGGACTGTGGATCAGTGAACATTAGAGCTTCCCATCTGCTCCGGATTTACAAGATCTTTGCATCAATGTGATGAAGAACCTTCATGCGTTCAGATTAACCAGAATAAAACCCGTCTTGCAGGCGAATCGATTCTCAGCTTAGGCAGAAAATATACAAACACGGAAAGTTCCTGGTGTTGGATATAACTAGTGTCTGTTTCTCTTTGTCCTGAATCACTCTTGGTGGTTTTTAGGTTATTGAAACTACAAACTGTTAAAGAAAAGTAATTGAGTTACCTCTTACTTCCAGCTTTTGGACTTCAGAGACTCGGTTTGGTGGCGAGGACGTTATATTTGTAAAACAGGAAAGTCTCAAACACTAATTCAAAGCAGACAGACGGTTCAGTCTATGACCAGACGGCTTCGTTTCCTGTCACACCACAGTGTCCGTTCTCTCTGAATGAAACCAAATATTAACATTATATTACTTGCGATGCCTCAAGCATTCATGTTTATTAGTACAAGTAAAACAGTTGCTAAAAAGTAGAAAGTCTTAAGCTGCTCAGTCTTGTTCAAAGTGCTCGTCTGTTGTTGAAAAGCCACAAAGTGGATGTGTTTTTACTGGGCAACAATCTGGCAGCAGTTTCGTTTTTTGTCCCGTTTCAGTGAAGATCGGCTCCACATTGTCATGAATGAAAAAAATTAAAAAGGTGGCAAATGTGTCCTTTGTTCGTCCAGGATGCTTTTTATCCAAAAATACACAGGGCTCCTTAATAAGTTCATCTTTCATATGTCCTTCACAAAGTGTAATATTTGTTGTCTTTTCAGTGTTCTAAAATACACTCGAGCCAGTGTTACATGTTGGTAAGAGGGCTTTATATTCGAAGTGTCTGCAGGCAGTAAGAGGCACCGTCTTGTGTTTGGAAAACCTGACATTACAATAATAATATTAATGATGATGATAATAAAAAAAATCTCAAATCATGCTAAAATAGGTCCAGCTGTTGTCACAGAGGCAGTCAAGATCCACTGCTTTTTATTCCTTATCTCCATCTTCACTGCTTCCTACAAAGACAGAAACAGAAACTGAATTTTACACTGAAACATTTTATGTTTGCTTTGAGTTTTATAGAAGGTTAAAATGATCTGTTCTTGGTTGTAGAGCCAGAAAAAGTTGGAGTTGACTGTCCTTTGTGAGAAAAAGGGACACATTGGTGAGAGATTGTTCAATCTTAGGGTTATTATACCTAGTGTACAAAGAAATAAGATCATACAATTGTAAATTAAATAAACCCACGCTATTCTCACCTTTATCTTCAACTTAATATTTCAGTCATACAGCACACCCCATGACTACATGGTTCCTTTCTTTAAGCTCTCAGACCCTTTTTTTGCATCCTACGATGTGCTAACTGCTTTTTTCCCCCTAATTTTGTGCAATTGTGCTAAACAAAACTTAGCCTCGTTTCTGTTTCCGTGTCCTTCAGCATTCAGTCATGATTCTGCCATAAAGACAGCAGAGTTGTGTGCAGGTGCTTGAAGCCACCAACCTCCTTCCGAGTCCATGTCGGAGTCGGAAATGTGAGTGATGGAGAACCGAGACACGTTGGATGGGGAGACGGTGAACCGGGACAACTGGACGGCCGGTTTGGGCTCCGGAGCCTTGGTGACGGTGCGAGGTGGAGGGGAGTCGGCTGCTGTCGAGGATGTAGGCAGAGGAAGGAGGGGAAAGTCGTCCTCCCACTCAAACCCTGCGCCTGAGAGAAGACAGTGAGGAAAAGTTTGCTTTCATCTGATAAAAACTTAATTTCTAGGAACAAATAAATGCAATAAACAACAAACACACTCACTCTCCTCCGAGACGTTCCAATCTGAAGAATCATCTGAGATGTTAGGTCTTTCCTGGGATTTTCGTCCAGAGCTCGAACCCTCGGATGCTAATGGGAAGCCGTGCTCAACCAGCTCTTTAGTTGGACTCTCCTGGTGAGGTAATATTAGGAAATGATTACTTAAAGGAATCAGGCTGAATACAGAAAACCAAGAATGAGGTGAAAAAGCTTAGTTCCCACAAAGAAACAACCTTGAGTAAACTTCCTATATTATAGCTTTACATTCACTGAGAAATCAGAGGGAATTGGACGATGTTTTGGCTGGATTGACCCAAATAATTGACACTGAGGTGGTTAGAAACAAAAAATTACACAAAAACTGTCCACCATCTACTACCAAATAACACTCTTCAGTGTGGAGGTTGTTACTGTTGGAAGAATGCTCAAAGTTAGCAACTTTCAATACCAGCGATGTAGTTCAGATAAAGTTGAAAAATGTTTGAGAGGATATTTGAACAAGAATTGTTTTATTTTTATTAGATGATTACTGCATGCTTAGAGCGAAAGAACTGTAATATACTATGACATTTATTTACTGTAGTTCCTGAAGTAGTTCTCACCCTGGTAAAATTAGCCTTTTAGCTAATATCTAATGCTTCCTAGCATCAGGGTTTTGGCATTAGCTATGCCGCTCAAATGCATTTTGGTCAAAACTTTATAAAAACTGGAAGTTGGAAATCAACCACAAAAGCTCTTAGCAAGTTGAACATCCATCCCATTTCCACTTCTCACCTGATCGAACAGATAGACGGTAACGTCATCAAAGAAAGACACCGTCTTCTTCTTATGGTCCTCCTCCGGATTCTCTGCGGCCAGGCTCGGCATCTTGAGGAGGCTCCGCAGTTTGTGAGCCTCGCTGTTGTCGCTCACCACTATGGGCACTGGGTGGCACTCTTCCTCACTCTCCTCCTCCTCCTGCACGCTGTAGCTCCGCAGCTCCTCATCCGACTCGTCGCTGTCATCGGTGTCGGCGTCCTCCTCGTCGGCCTCCTCGCTGTCAGCGGGAGACGATCGGCTCTCTGTCGCAGCAAGTGGAGGTTGTGGGCTGGACGGAGAGACCGGTGAGGAAGAAGAGAACCTCCTGCTGTTGGCTGTGTGCTGCAGCGCTACCTCGTCTTTTGGTAGGACGTGCAGGGTTTCTCCAGACATTCCCGATGGCCTTTTGTGACTTGTTTTTATTGTCGCTTCCTCGACTTCGCCGGCCTCAACAGAATCCGTTTTGTCCTCCATGTCCTTCTTTTCCTTAAAGCTGGAAGCAGAGTCTCCATTGAGGGCACCAAGCGCTTCCTCCATGGCCCCCACCACTTCAGCTGCCCAGTCCCCTAAGGCTGAACTCTCTTCATGCGATGGCCATTCATCCAGCATCGCCTCGGCTTTCGAGGCAGAATCCGAAGGTTCCTCATTCTCCGTCAAGCTTGTCCCTGGAGGAAGAGATTCTGCTCCGCCTTTTGGATCTTGGTCCTCTTCAAGTTTTAAATCTTTGTTCGCCACACCATCTTTTAGTTCTTCCTCCTCTTCATGTTTTCTTTTCTCTGCCTTTTTTCCTCCGACATGCTGTTTCTCTCCGTCACTGTGATGATCCATTTCTTTCAGCTGGAGTTCCCTCTCCTCATCTCGACTTTGCTTTTCATTCTCATAGTCTGAAAAGTAGGCAGAGTCTCTGTACGGAGTCTTGTCACTCAGTGGTAAAAGAATGTGGTCTTCTGTCTGTGAGCTTTCTAAAATCGAACCGTGACCCAATGATGGTTGAACCTCTGCTTTATCCTCTTCCTCGTGGTTCTCCTGAACTTCCTCTAGGCCGCTATCCAGGGTAGGCTTTCCCTGAGGTTGTGATCGGGTGTCATGGGACTCTTTGGGGACAAACTCCGGACTCTCGTTATTCTCTGTATCATATCCGCTGTCCATGGCTTTAGGTGAGCTGGAAGGGTGGGAAGAAGCAGGGCTGAGACCTTCACAAGATCCAGCAGCGGATGGCAGATCCATGGAGTCCATGGAGTCAGGAGTTCCTACCTGCTTCTGCAAAGATTTAAAGGCAGGAGACACGTTCAGCTCATTGCCCTCATCGGCGAAGATGCCTGAAGTCACGTCAGTGATGTCGTCTGTTATGTCTTCTTCCTCGTCGCTGCAGTCGAGGATATCAATGAGACTTACGGTGGAGCCGGCCTGGTCCATGCCGCTGTCGGCTGTATGGCTCAGCTCCGACTGGGGATCTGTGATGGAAACCATCACGTGCCTGTTGTCAGGAGGCGGTGGAGTGTTTTTGGTCATCGTCAGAGTTACCTCTTCTTTTCTAGGTTCTGGTGGCTTTTGCATGACCAGATTTTCTTTGATTACTTCCTCTCGCTTTTCTGTAAGTGGCATTTCTTCAGATGAAGGATCAATATAGTGCTCTTCACAGTCGTCAGCCTTTATCAAGATGTGTTTGGAAACAATGGGACCCCCTGGCGCTGGTGACAGGTTGATCATCTCCTCACTGCTGAGAATATCAGCGGTCTTATCTGTGATGTAGTTGCTGTGACTGTAGCTGTGACAGTAGTTGTTGTTTCTCACTAACAAACCAGTGAGTGGATCAACAAAATGGGTGTGGCAGCACTCTCCAGATGGTGGCACCTGAGTTTCCCCTTCATGGCACAGGTAGATGTAAGCATTGCAGTTGTCTGAGGGCACCATGGTGTGATGTTTACTCAGGCTGAGGCAGGCACTGTTATCTTTGGCCTGGTGGGGCTCTAAATAGTCAATGGGTTTGGGCAGAGAGTGAAAAGCCAGGCTGTGCTGGTCCGGCCAGGTGTCTTCGATGTCGGTACTTGGCATGGTATAGTTGAAGTCAGTGTAAGAGTCCTGTCTGCAGCTGTGGCTCGCCCGCCTGTGGTGTCCTCCGCTGCTGTGCCTGTGTTTCGAAGGCCACGTATTGCAGGTGTGTCTCTCGAGAAATATGTCATCTTCTTCTTCTTCTGTGTCACTGTCTCTGTGTCCGATGAAGACTGCGCCTCCGGTCTTCATGTTGATGCTGACTGAGTGGCTGTTGTGTCTCGTGTGACTAGGCATGGTCTTCCTTAAAGAGCCCATCATGTCATAGTAGCCCCCTGTAATGTTCTTCCCTAAGAGAGAGGTCTGGCTGGTGTCCAGGTATGTCTCTCTGTAGGCCTGTTCAGGTGGACTGGTCACAGATGGGGATATACCCAGAGGGTTCTCCAGTTCTCCTAAAGCCTGACGAAGGCTTCTTGACCCCCAGCTTTCTTGGAGATGCTCGCTGGAATGTTCACTTCCTATCAAATAGGGATCCATATCCAAAGGAGGAGAGTGCTCATAGTAGTAGCCCCCATCTCTGTCTTTGTAGGAAACATAGTGACTTGACTCCCATGGTCGAAGGGGGCTGCTGTCTGAAACCTGACCTAAAAGAGGCTCCATTGTCAAGGAGATGGCTGGACTTGAATCATTGGAGTCGTACAGATCAGATTTATGGATGTCAGCAGACCAGTAAGGATCCATGGTTTTGGTCTGTGACGGGCAGGCCATGCATTCACCAGAGTCTGCACTCCCAGTCAAGAAGCTCCCACTGCTGCCCTGGTAGTCTGGGCTGTAGGAGCACAAGTTGTAATCTGGATCCATGTCACAGTCCACAGGCTCCTCGATACGGATGTAATATTCACTGCTTACTGAAGGGCTATGGGCGCTGAGGACAGGGAGCACACTGGGAGGATGCAAGTGTTTTGGTTGATAGTAGGTAGGAGAAACTCCGTGGCTTAGGCTCTCCATGGGACATCCTCCAACAATGCCCCCTGGTGGATAAAATACTTCTGGACAATGATGGTTGGCCTGAGCACAAGTGCTAGAGGACTCTTGGGATACGTAGGATGGATCTGCTCTGGCTTGCTCCCACTTGTACTCAAAGTTCAGGCCGTGGCTGGTCTCTGTGACTGTCAGTATGTCATCTCCAGACTCTGAATGGTAGCCATCACCAGATGAAAACTGCTCCAGTAAAGGGAAGGAAGAGGAGGTTATGGAGGGCTGGTCTCTAGATATTGTTGAGGCCGTGTGGTGACCGTTGAATCCAGCGTTGGGACGCAGCGAGTTCCAGCGCCTCTCAAAGTCCTCTTCAGCCTCGCTGGCCCCTTTTGCACACAGATAGCTGAGCAACAGGTGGACTTCCTCTGCATTGGGTCTCTGGTCAGGTTGGAGCCAGCAGAATTGCATCACTTCATACCTGAGGAGCCCAACAATGAGAAGGGAAAGTGTTCAAAGTTAACCGGTAAAACTGACTAAAAACAAATGTGATAATCTGAGCAGGGAACTTGGAAGTGATTTCACTTAGCTGTTCTTGGCTCTGTGTTTTGTTGCATTTTGCCTTCCTCTCCCATGGACATGCCTGTATCTATGTATGACTCACCAGCGCTCAGCCAGGGGAACTTTGAGCAGCGGCTTGGGAAGTCGCAGTTGCTGCTCTCTTACGGCATACGTCAGGACCTGTCTGTCAGAGTAGTGTCTGTAGGGCTGGTTTCCCAGCTCAAACAGCTCCCAGATGGTCACACCAAGCGACCTGGGAGGGCGAGACAGAGTGGACGTCCACCTTTAGATCCCCAAAATCTCATAGTATCCATGCTTTCATTTCATGATGTAAGATTCTTTTGCTGAGCTGGTTGGGTCAAACGCCTTCTCCATTTTTAGTCTTTTTTTCTTACATTTCCTCGGTATAGAAAAACCTAATATTGTTTATATGCAGCTGCAAATACGGCCCAAAGGATTGTGTTTGATCATGGAACTGCTACTTATATTGGTAACAGGTCCAAAAAGATGGTGCATCTTTTGAATGAAATGTAGATTTTCTGCAATTTTCAGGTAAGCTCTTCAATGAAAAATTTCTCTGTGAATCCCATAAAATATATAGGCTGCAGATGAAGCCAATAAATTCTCTGCAATGATTAATAATTTACAACCAGTTTGTCTGTTGTAGAAATATGCAAATTCTGCAAAATAAGCTCCAATACTGTGCTGCAGGTAGCCGTTTAAATGAATAAATACATCCAAGCTTCTTCGCCTTATAGCTAAAAAATTCTTCTGATGAATGATTCTCCCACTAAACATGTAATAAAGTTGTTCACATGTTCTTGAAATAACTGAGACGTATTCAAAGCTGAACATAGTGTTTGAACAGGTTGTTTACACAAAAAAGGGTAAAATGTTTCAGAGTTTTGCTAACAGGTTAATTTATTTTTTTTGGCAAAAATATGGAATTAGATGCAATTATGTGTAGAAATGACTGTGTTGTGTTATTAGAAATTGAGCATATTTAGGATTTAATATGCAAATAGTCACAACTGGTAATTAGATTGGGTTATAATAAACAGCTTACAGCATTTTAATGTACAGATATTTGTTTTCTCTAATAGCTGCAGAATACACATTAAAAATGCGCACCAACAATCACTAAAAGTCTAAACAGAGTCTAATGCATAAAAGGGAATTTAAAATGTCTAAATGTGTGAGGGAGTTATTGGTTCTACCAGATGTTGCTCTGCTGGGTCTGATCGGCTATCAGCAGGTTTCCATGAACCTCGTCCACCAGCTCGGGAGCGATCCAGCGCAGCGGCACGTACGTCTGATCCGAGGTCACGTAGAAATCATCCTGGTAAGGAAGAAATGTTAACATATTTCATGATTTGATTATGAAACACCTGAGTTGTGCATTACAAATGTTAGCAGAGATAAATCCAAGTTGTTTTCCTGCCCTCGTCAGACAAGCAAACACAGTTTCTTCAGCAAACTGTGCAGCTTCTATTTGGGAACTTTGTGTGGGTCTTACCTTATACTTTGTGTGGGCCAGACCGTAATCTCCGATCTTCACTGAGATGTCAGCGGTCAGCAGGCAGTTCCTCAGAGCCAAGTCACTGATGAGAAATGCAGATAAACACCTCTAACACAGCTGCACCGTTTAATAAAATATTACACAGGATAAGATCATGGATGCTTTTGTTTAAGATGTTTCAGCGGCTATTGGTGACAGAACATTGCGCCTTTTCACCAGCAGCATTAAAGGCTGTACCGTTAAAGCTGTAGAGGAGCGGCCGCCGCCTGCAACAAAATCACTGATGCTGGAGTCAATAAGCAGCACTCAGGCAGCACCAGGATGTTGTTTCAGGAAGCAACTGGAAGCATGGTGCAGCAGCTGGATTTTTTAAAATTGTAAGTCATACAAACGCTAACTAATCATCAGCAGCAGCAGCAGGTTGGGACTACCTGTGGGTGAAGTTGTGTTTGTGCAGGTGCAGCAATCCTGATGCAATGTCACAGGCCATCCTTTGCAGAATCAGGGGCTCAGGGGTGATCGCCTCGTTTGACCTGCAGCTTCGGAGGTAACCCTTCACATCCCCCTGGACACAGCAGAGGAAAATAAGACACCTGCATGTTACAAGGTTTGACCACTGGAGGGCGGTGATTGGCAGTGAACTGCTCTTTGTGGCCTCCATTTCCTGTTCAGCCAAAGAAGTTTGCATGAAGGAGAAGCAGATCCTCAGATTTATGTGGCAATCTGTGGAAAAATACAGCGAGTTCAACTCAGACTGACAGTCTCATCTAACTGTTGGCTCGTTGTTTAACAACTCCAAAGACTTCAGCAAAACAACAGCTTCTTTTCCTGTGAAGCATAATCTTATGTATAAAAATTCAACCTTTTAGGAGTGTTGATGGTTATAAAGTCTAACAGCTGCTATGAGAAAAGACCTGCAATATCAATAATTTAGTTTACAGCAGATGCTAAGAGGTCAAAAAGTCACAAGAAATTACCTTCAACCTGATCAAGTTCACAAAATATTCCATCAGTTTTCTAAGTCAGTAAAATTGTTCAGTGCTCCTGGAAATGCAGTGGATGATTTGGCTGAAAAATCAATTGCATTGATTGTTTCAGAACAAAAGAAAACATGTTGCATTTTGTCCCAGGAAGCCTGGAAGTCCAACTAAATGGTAAAAAAGCAGATAAAAATTAATTAGATTTGAAGAAATTGTCCAATTTCATCTCTTTTTTTTAAAGTGAAATAAATATATCGGTAAATCTATCTGATACAGGTGAAGATTGTTGAATTTTATCATTTCTAGTAGCTGCCAGCCTTGGTGTGACAAGATCATTAGAGAATTAATCTACAACTTATCTAAATGTTTCAGGCTTGAAATGGAAGGAAAGGTCCGACGGTCAAATATTGTGTCACCACAAACGGAAGGATATGAAGTGTCTACAAGTGTTTTTAGGAGTTAAGTCTGTCCTGATTGGTGTTGTGTGTTTATGGATGGAGACTCACCAGTGGACAGAACTCCATGACCAGCAGGTAGGGAGTGACTTCAGTGCACTGCGCCAGGCACTGCAGCAGAGCCGGGTGCTGGAGCGTGCTGGAGAGCAGGAAGAGCAAGAAACGCTTAAAGGCATTTCTCTTTAAACTGACAGAGAAAGCACAACTGTCTGAACATTACTGTGGACACATGCATATGTTTGTTTATTGCATCTAGGATCTGAATGCATCGAAGCCTCCATATTTGCTCTGATGATGAAATCCAGCCTGGATTTTATGAAACTGGGAGAACAGTGTCTGGAATAAGTCTGCTTCAGTGATCATATGTGAAAACTCCTGGAAATGGATTTGCAATAAATAAGATGTTTATTTGTTGTTGCTGAGGTCGTTTTTACAAAGCTCAATGGATTTTGCATTTTTCAGCCTCTTAAAGATTTACTTGCAGTTTCAGGAGTGTTCCAGTATTTAATATTTTCTATTCATACTTTGATATTCTTTGTAATCTCTATGTCAGAGTTTCTCTAGGAGCATTTTAAGGGGGAAGACATTTTCTCCATCAGTTCAATTGATGAAGACACCAGATGTGGTACTGGGTGTAAAGTGTTACCGGTAGGGCTGAGCTTCCTCCAGGAAATGCATCTGGTCCTGCACACTGGCGCTGACTTTGAGCTCCTTCACCACCACCTGGGTGGTGTTCAGGCCCGTGTTCACCTCCCCGAGCAGAACCTGGAACAACGCAGGCACAGACGAATGCATACGGGGAGGAAACAAGCACACACACAGACACACACACACACACACACACACACACACACACACACACACACACACACACACACACACACACACACACACACAGAAACCCATTCACACAAAGATGTGAAGCATACATACATATATGGACATACCCAGTGAAGGTACACAGGGATGGAAAGGGCGGGTGTATTTGTGTGAGACGAGTCAGAAACAGACAAAAGACAGAGGGAAGGGTAGAAGGGAGAAAAATGTTAACTGGTTGCAGGAATATGAGGCTTTCCTACTGGCAGTGACAGCTTCTAAACACTGAAGCAGCGCAATGTTTGTACTCAGAGCTGCGCGCGTCGCCTGTGGAACAAAACAGCTGTTATTTATTGCACCACAGTCAACACATTGAATTACAGGAGAGTCCTTGGTGCAACTAAGGGTGTTTTCACACCTGATAGTCCGGCAGACTCGGTTCGATTGGGGAACAAAATTGGAACATTTGTTGCACTTTCAGCCGGTGTGGTTTGCCTTCACACAGCACTGTGTCAAACAAATTAAACCCACAGGAAATCCCACTTAAGGAAGCAACATGAAAACCTCAGAAGAAGACAGGAGAGCAACTTCCTTTCTTCACAGCATGAAAACAAAAATGGAGTAGTGCAAGATTTTAGCGGTTGTAGGATTTCTCTTCCATCTTTGGTGAAAGACCATGAGCAATTTCTCCCGCTTGTGCGTTCGTTTAGGTTCTGTTTACCCAGAACACCCTGCGCTGTGGTCCGCTTCCTGCTTTTGGAGCAGCCTTTGATCTGCTTGGTTTCCGAACTGCGTCAGAGGTCGATTGCGCGTTCACACCTCCCAAAATAGGCCCCGACGTTCTTGGCAAACGAACTGAAGTTTGATTAAAGCCGACTAAATAGGGTTGGTGTAAATGCACTATGAAAAAACTACAGGTGGTCTTACCTTCCCGAACCATCCATGTCCGATCTCCTTCAGGTAGAGCAGACTGTGGCGAGTCAGTTCAGAGGACTTCTGCAGCTGGGCTGAAGAGGAGAAGAAGAAGAAGAAGGAAAGAAAGACTGGATTGAGCTGTTCAGCATGCTTTAACACATTTCCGACAAACCGCAGAGAACAACTGACAGCCTGATTAGGCTGGTATGTAGCTGAAATGCAAATTGCTCTTGAGAATCCATCTGGCTGAATACGGAGTGCATTCATTTAAATGCATTGTAAATCATAATCATAGGGCTAAAACACCAAACAGTGTTATGGCCTTTATTCGGCGTTATCACACAACACAGGGTAATGTGAAAGCACGGCTGGCTGAACGCTCTGATGGATCTCGTTGCACAGACAAGCTGAAATAAATGTCAGCGCTGATGGATGGAGACGCTGGAGATTGAATGACTGAGAAACAATCTATACCCTTGTAATCTGAGGCATTTAAAACTGCAGCACAACAAAATGAGCTGAGATTGTTTGACTTTTCAAACAGCAACCCATTCCTATCGGTTAGATTGAGAAATCAGGTTAAACTTTACTTAAAAAGCAAAAAAAAAATACACAGAAAAGTGTTGAAAGGAAGCCCCTAGGAAGCTAAGTAAAGAGACTCAAGGCTAATGCATAACGCACCACATCTGAGCTATTAGGTATCCACTCTCAGCCGTCTCTGAAGTGGATTATCCCAACATGCCGGTCGCTGAAGAGTAAACACAACATTCTCCATTGTGTTTGATCTGTGCTGGTCTTTCCGTGACACCAAGCTGTCAGACGGTCCGGTTATCCGAAGCATCGCTGTCAGCACCCCCTGATGACCTGCACCCATTCTGGCTGCAGAAGGTCTCCTGCCGTCCCAACTCAGCCAAACCAACCGACTGCTGCATTTCTCTCTCCTCCCCTTCCTGCCCTTTCCTTTGGTTTCCATCTGCATCACCTTCCATGACACTTTCGATTCTGGTAGTAAAGCAACCAACAAGCAGATCTTTGTCCAGTCTGGTCCCTGTGTGGAGGCCTTACTGGACCCCTACGTTCCCTTCTACAGATTGGTCATTCTTTACACCCACTTTCTCCCCGGTCCAACAGCAGAATAGTCGCCATTGTCTGGCCGCGTAGGACAGCGCGGTACCAGTTAGGACCAGCTATGGTTGCACACACTGGGACTATTATCTCCCAGCTGCATGACAAAGGAATAAACGGTGCCAGGCGAAGGGTTCCACCTACGGCGACATGTTTCCCCTCAAATATTCATAAATCTAACAGAACAATGGGAGAAACATGAGGCGTTCTGTACCAGACTGGTCCTGCTCCAAACCTGTGGCGGTTTTTCATAAAAGCTACTAGAAACGTCTGGTGCAGCAAACACAAACCGGTTTCTCTACCAGCACTCTCAGAGTTAGCATCAACCTTTCCTCCATGGTCAAGTCTACGATGTGGAGATCAGTTACAGATTCCAGAGTTGTGCAAGATCAGTCTTCACAGGAACTGGCAGAGAGTTCAGCATTGGTTCAAATGACCTCATGTTCACCTTTTGCAGATCCACAGGCTTCTTTTCTGTCCTCAGGACATGTTGATGTGCAATATTTATAGTTGGAACTGTGTGCGAACTGTCTTTGAATTCTTCAGGACAATGTTGCTAATTGGCATTGCCGTTTTACACCTATGCATTTCCATTTGGCTCCCTCTACCTTTGCAAACAAACCATTTCACGTTCAAACTATTGCAGATTAATGTAGCTTGCGTTGGTATTTTCATGACCTGTTGAGATAAATAGTAGTAAAAATGCATAAATCTCACCTTTGAACTGCTTCTAATTTTCTGAAGATTCTTTATTTCACCCTATTTCCATTTATTTTGTTCTGATTCTGTTTTTGCCAGTTAATTCTTCAAGATTATGATCATTGATCAAACCACAATAAGTAACCACATTTTTTTGCAAAACACAGTGAGTAAACATAGAAATTTACTTTAAAACCTCTGTCCTCAAACCTGTTATGAAGCTTCTCACTGGTTGGAACAAATTAAAGTGTCTTTAATTTGTTCTAGTGGACCTAAAATAATAATTTGGACCTAATATTTATCACTATACTGTAATATCAAAGAACAGCTGTCCACATGTTCAAAAACTAGAGTAGATGTCTGAATACATAGAAATAGAGATGGTGAGATGGCAAAAGTATCTGCAGGCTGTTTAGTGAGGAGCAGCGTCTAAAAACTGCAACATGTTTTGGTCTCCAGTGAAATATTTAACCCAGTAAAATTTACAGGGGCTTTGTTTATCCATCATGTATAGTAAAAGTAAATTGTGTAGCTTTAAATAGCTCTAGGACGGGAATCTTCTCCCCAACATATCGACATGCAGACTGACTCTGCCACTTCCTGTTGCCTCTGACGCCCAGTCGGTTTCCACAGATTTTTTTTTTTTTAAATTAAAAAAAAGTGACAGGATCATTTCTCAGCAACAACTGCAGAAAAAAATGTATGGGTAAAAACACAAATGGGTAAAAACACAAATCTGTCCAACACTCAAAGTAGAAATAAAAAACCTTTTCACAAATACATAAAGTAACTCGAGCTTCGTTTGACTGCAGCATCTCTGCATCTCCACGCTGATTGTGGCTGAGTACCTCAACAAAGAGCCTCAGTGTTACATAATGGCTGCTGAAGCCGAGATGTTTTTATCAAGATGCATTTAAACCACTCAGAGCCGAAAGGAATTCCCATCATTCCCACTCATCCCAGTGGCTCCCGCCCTCAACTGATCGTTTAAAGGTGAATTTTAACCCTCTAAACGCAGAACTGACTTGCAAACGGATCCCATTAAAAGTGCTCAGTCGATCCCTCTGCATGTATTTAAACATCGGGGAGCTTGTTTTTGTGTTCGGGTGGATTCCTGCTCCTGTGTCTCCTCTGAATGGGTGTCAGTTTCATTCGACTCACACAGCAGCCTGCAGCACTCAACAGCTGCGTCAGGGCGGGTCCTTTAAACGGAGCCTCTGTCTGAGCCAAGCTCCTGCAGCACTGATGGCTTATTAAGACCTCCACCTACTCAGTAACACTGGCTGAGAGCAGGCGCTTAACGCAGGGCAGCAAAGCACTTCCATGTTGACGGCTTATGAGAAATCTCAAACCTAGTTCTACGCTCCCTGAACCGTTAGAACTCCTTGGTCTCGTTTGGTTTCGGATTTGGCGCCGTCGCCCTCCATCTTTTGTTCTCTTATTCATTTTCCTCCACTGGGGCGCCAAAGTTTTTGACTACATTAATCTTTTGCACGTTTTGCTGCATTACCTCGAGCTTCTATTTGTTTCACACAAAGCAGGAGGAGGAGACCTGTGGTGAACCCGAGGGAGTCGAAGAGCTGAAGTTGCAATGCAAAACATCGTGTGTGGAGAAAAACTGATGCTGCACGTCGCCCTGCGGCTTCGTGTCATTTGATAGCTTTTCTTCAGAAGGGACAGAGAAGAAGGACAGAGTTAATGAGAAGATGTTTGAGTCGAGTCAAATGCAGAACAATCCTGGAAGGCAGCCTGTTAGCAGCTGCAAAATAAAAAAAGAGAAAAAAAACCCACTTGAAACTGTGGAGGATGTTTACTTCCCAGCAAGACAACAACACTTAACACACAACCAGAGTCCCAGAGGTTAATATTGAAGCATATTCCTATGTGAAAACGGCCCAGTCACAGTCCAAACTTTAAGTTCAGACTTGAAAATTGAAACCTTACTTCTACGTCTACTTTGACCGAATATGAGCTGACTCTAGTTATGCAAAACGGGCAGAGACATTAACAAGAGACTTACAGCTGCAACTGCAAACACAAAACATGTGTTGAGTCACTGCTGAATATAAATGCATGCCACCGTGTTGGTCTATTCCATAAAATCATCCCAAAACAACACATTGAAGTTTTTTGACTGTTGCAAAAGTTTCAACACTTTTGCAAGGTACAGCGTTCATCGTTGCCGTGAAAACAGTTGAAGCTCCATTTGTGTACAAGTGGCTGCGGAAAAAGCAACGCCACATTATGTCAGAATGACACAAAGTTCCTGAAAGTTCCCTTAAAACTGAAAGCAGCACTGTGCATCTGATCCAGTTACTCCATAAAAACTAGAATCAATATCTGAAAATGATGTCAGAGGGTGAGGTTGTCCCAGCGGCACAGTAATGAATCACTGCCTGCTGCGGCTGCTGCTTCGACATATGGTTTCTATCTTTCGCCGAGGACAAAACATGTGTTCAGCAGTCGGTTCGCTTGACGAAAGGCGAACATGTGCAGAGAGATTTGCTTTTCACTTTTCCTATGAAACTTCTTCAAAAAAACATTCAGTGGGACAAATGAAATGACAAATTTCATAGATTCATAGAGATGCAGCGGACGTAACAGCAGTTTGAATTAGCTTAGAAATAAATAAGAGAATAAATTTCCTCCAGGATTCTTTGTGCTTGCGAGAGTTGGATCCGCCAAGTCTCGTGTCATGAGTTTATCAGGCAGGATCACTCCCCATAATGCACAACAACTCACATTGTTCCTGAGAGGAAGAAGCACTGGGAGAGGAATACTCTCACTGGGGTTTTGTGCTCTCACATGCCTCACATACCAGCAAACTGCAGCGTAGGCCGACTGCCTGGACGCTATTATGCAACTTGCAGATGTTTGTGGGAGAAAGTTAAAGAGTTCATTCTGCAGTTGCCCTGCAGCGCTGAATTATGGGATAGATGGAGGCCCAACTGACCAGCATCAGGGCGGTGCTCACTCCGGGGAAACGCGGCTCTCCTCAGGCTCTTTTTTTTTGTTGCTCTCACACCCTTCAAATGCGTGTGTCTGCGTAACAATCTGGCACCTCTGCAGAGCTGCTGCTAGGCTTGCATCATCAATGATATTATGATTAGGGATTGTTCATCACAGCATTCATCTTCCCAGTCATCGTCGACATCCATCACAGTTAAAGCTGGAGAGGCACACAAAGGTTTGACCTTGTAGGACGGATGGACTTAGGAGGGCGAGAGGAGAGGGAGTCTAGCCTTGACTCACCAGATCGGGTCGGCTGCTTGGTGGTCGGCAGGGAAACCTCAGTGAGCGGCAGGACGTAGACGTCCGGAGTGCCCTGGGAGACGGTGGAGGCCAAGGTGGACATGTCTGCGTGGTACTCGTCACAGTCCACATTCTCGAATTCCTTGAACAAGAAAACACACAAACTATTTAAAAGATGTACAGATGAGCCTACAACTTGAGTCAGAAAATGAAACAATGTTTTTATTATTTCTATTGTTTTCAACCTAATCAATGATGGGAATTTTTAAATGTTCATTTTCTAACTTCCTATGAGAGCCAGCTGTGCTACAATGCTAAAGCTACTTCCGTGTCAACGAAAGATGTAGTTTCAGATTCAATGCTGACTTAAACAAAAACCTAATTTCAACACAGTTCAAAAAATCTCAGTTAAACTGATCAGGTTTCAACTTCAAAGCTTATTTTTACATCAGTTTGATTTCATAAAGTGCCAAAGCTAACGTAACCTTTTGTTAAACTCTTCATTAATAATGCAATGAAGCAATGAAATAGAAAAAAGATACAATATACTTTGCATCTTTTTTATGTCTGAATCTTGTTTGTTTAGCTGTTTATGGATCCAGTTACTCCATAAAAACTAAATCAATATCTGAAAATGATGTCAGAGGGTGAGGTTGTCCCAGCGGCGCAGTAATGATTCACTGCCTGCTGCGGTTGCTGCTTCGACATATGGTTTCTATCTTTCGCCGTATCTGGTAGCCACCACCAGGGGGAGCTACCCACTTCTCATGCTATTTCCCGACATAAATAGCAGAATATTTGAGTGAACTGACCTTTAGCCACCATGTAGCCAACATGTCGTATGTATACCACTATTGCCTGTTGATGCAAATCCAACACAATCATAATTTTTTCTAAATTTCACTAACTAAAACAGTTACATGTGATAGCAGTTAAGTGACAAGCGATAAAAGGGCTTTAAGTTTGTCACTGAAAAAGTTAAAATATACGTCCTTCAAAAAGACGAAGTGGAGTCTGATGACAGTTTCTATTTCTGCCGGGTTGATTCTGGGTCCACATGGCCAAAAGTTTGTTTTCCCAAAGTGACCTGAAGTAAGCTCCAGTCTGGAGTTTATAAATGTACTAATGCGATGAATCCATAATTATTTACTGTTGGTCAAATAAAATAAATGTACTGGGTTCACTTATTTTGAATGACTTGAGCAACCAGATATCTTTGATTTTCTGCTGATATAAAACGTGGAAAGTCTCTGTTTTTTCTGGCCCAAACGTTGAAGCAGAGCCGAGATAAACTGCAGCAAGCTGTGCTGGCCCGGTTCTGTATTCCTGTGAGGCCGTTGGAGAGTCAGAGCGTAAACAGAGCCTGTCCGTTAAATCCAGGGATTATTAGCTCCGAGGCTACATGTTTCTCAGTCCTAAACTTCACAGATCAGACTGCAGATATCGATCCTCAGGAACCGTTAGGAAATCAGACCACAGATGAACGCTTCTCCTTTTTACTTCAAAAACAACTTTTTATGTTTTACAAAGAGGAAACAGTGGTGAAATGAATCAGATTATCTTTCTCTGAATGTGACGGCGTCTGTTTAACTCACATCACTTTCTCGGGGCACTACAGTGATCTGCGCCTGTAATCTAATTAAAACAATGGCGAGACGTCACAGAGAAACCACTGGAGTGACCAGACGTCATGGAATATGATGCAAAGCAGCGCTGCCCCTCCTCAACGTACTGCTGAAAACTGCTAGTCAGCTACCAAAGGAATAAAGGTAAAAACATGATTTTAATTGTGAAAACAAAGACATGTAAAAAGTGAAAATCTGCTGTTCTAGATGTGAAAACATTCAACACTCAGAAAGGTCAGCTGATGTGGTTCGGGAATATGAAGAAATGCCTTCTGGATGCCTCTTCGACTAAGACGAGACCTTAAAGATGGATCCAGGAATGAGGAGCAGGGATGTGCTGATGGACAGACGAATATCAGTTTCCTTTCCTTGCATTTAACACTTTTTTTTCAGATTTTAATAATACGAAACTGACAGCAGGCAGATATAAGACACACTAACAACGCATACCAACCAGCAGTATGTTGTTTGAACACCAAATGCAGAGAAGAAGAAGAAGAAAAAAAGACCCAGCTGCTAATTATAGAAGCAAGATGTATATATCCTGGTGCAAACATCTAGATCTGAAATTGTGACAACCAATTATCTCATAGTGACAGAGCTACTCTGTGAATGATAATGTATTAACATAATCAATAAACGGTAACCAAGTTCTAGTACTTATCATTACGTCTCTCAGCCATCGGATAAAAGACAGTCAAATATCCTTCCTGGTCAAGAGTATCAGAAACAAAAGGCCATGGTGTTAGACTGATGAGAGGTTTGTTGGGACACTGAGTGGGTTAGGATCCAAATCTCTTTTACAGACATGAGAGACGTTTCAGTACCTGTTTTGATCTAAAGTAACTCGATGGATGTTGCAGATTACCTGGCCGACTAATCGCTATCTTTTTCCTTCAAGTTATAAAACTGTGAGAATTTTACACTGTCTTCAAAAATGAAGTCATGTTGTTCTGTAAGAAAAAAAAAACTCTTAAGTCTTTTCAGAAGAAACCGATAATGTCTTCTGAAAGATTTCTTTTGTCTGTGGTGAACAGCAGCACAGCTGAGGATGGGAAGGAGGGAGGGAGGGAGTTGGCTCCATCCACAGGCCGGATGTCAGAATAAAAGTCCTTCAGATGGGATCTGGAGGGTTGTGGGGTCCCATCACTGGAAAAATGTGACCCGCTGCAGCCCTTTGCAACACCCACACAAACACATGCGCACATAAACACCTCCGTCTCCCGCTTCCTCCTGTCCCCCAGGAATGCAAGCACGCACGCACGCACACACACACACACACACACACACACACACACACACACACACACACACACACACACACACACACACACACACTGGCGAAGGCCGCGGACCCCTCCTTTTCCCTCCACTCCAAACCTTCACACGGCCCTGCTCGCCCCTTCTCTCACATCCAACATGTGTTTTCAGTCTCTGCAGCGACACTCTGTCACAAACATACACAGTGCTGCATTTGAAAAAAAAAAGCAAAACTTGACACGGCGCTCGGTTTGCTTCCTTCTTCTCTGAAAAGATTAAATTTTGTCAACTGCAAATAATCTCTTCTCCAAATAGTCGAAATAAATCAAGAAATATGTCATTGCAGAGAGAACTTTGCAACCTTTCAACACGTGCATTAAACTTGGATGCAACATTTTCAATTTTGCAATGAGTAAATTTGTTTTTAGCAAATCTTCTAATTGAATTCTTCTGAAAATTTGCAGTTCTGCATGAGCTTACCTTCTACCAAAGATGACAAACACCCCCAAATTCATCATTTCAGCCTTTTTCTTGGTTTCCCACAAGCACGCACTCACGCATACATGCGCGCATACACACTCATACACACACACTGAGAGGTGATGAGGATGGCTGAGGGAGCGAAAAGTTTCACCATTCTGCTGAGAGAAGAGGAGGAAGAAGCTCTGCAGCTGACCACAGACTGTCCCCAAGTCTGCCAGGATGGAGGGATGAAGGGGAGAAAAAGCTAACAGAGGAAGGGAGAAAGGAAGAGGGAGGAGCGCGGAGGCTCCCAGTGCACAGCCTGGAGCGGACCTCTGGTCATCTGGAGAGGGAGAGGAGAGACGCCGAGGCCTCCCAAAAATGTGAGAAAACATACAAAGAGGAGGAGGAGGAGGAAGGAGAGGAGGGGTTCACATACTGCACATGTGACATCACTGGATGTCTTTGTGTCTGTCCTGAAAGCTCCTGCAGGACAGTCACCCCGATATGTACCGAGAAAAACATGAGCGCTATAAGCCAATGTCTGACTCTGATGTTTCACATTTCATCCAAGATGTAATTAAAACAGTCAGAGTGGATTTTCCTGTTTATCTCTATGGCTTCAAGCGTTTTACTGCGACGCTTCTGCAGCTTTTTGACAAAAAAACTTGGGTTTTTCAGAATCATGAAATCTCACTTGGAAACCTGATTTTCAAGTTTCCGTTTCAAGAGACAGAACAGAATCTACAGTTACATAAATATCACTAAGGTTAAGCTTTTTACTACTCGGTTAAATCATTGTTCACTGAAAGAGAGAGCAACTTCAGAGATTTTTAAACCCAGGAGTTTTGTCCACAAATGTTCAAAACTATGTAAGCTTAAAAATAAAAATAGACCTCTGGCTAATATTTGGGTACATTTCAGACGTTTTGAAGCTGTCAACAAACTCTGGCTCAGTATTTGACTACTTTTCTTTGGCAGTGTTGGTGGAGTTCATTTAAATTGGTTGGTACCAGCAGATTTCAGAAAGTCAAATTTAAGACTTTTTAGGATCTTTTTAGTGCCACCCTGAATTAAATTTACGACAGAAAAAACTCCCTGTACTGGGTTTTAAATGTAGTCCATAAATTTTCAGGTACGCTTTTGTCACTTTTACACCAATGGCAAATATTTATCAGATGCAGTCGGCATTTGCTGAACTTTTGCAATGAGAAAAATTATTGCAATTATTAAAAATGGGCATAAAAATACAGATTGTGGAACTTGTGAGGTTTTCACTTTTCAGATCTCTTTTTTTGTCTAAATGAACTCCAACAGCCAGTAGCATTGGCAGATGCTCCATCACAGGACGAGTCCTCGTTTGTTTTTTTTCCAGTAACACAGAAAGCCTTTTCTATCATTGCCCTTGAAGTCTTCTATTTTTCTTCATCTCTTTGAAATTCCCTCTTCCTCCTCTGTTAGAGGCAAATGGGGCCCTGAGGCCGGATGCACTGTGAGCTCATGAGAAAACCCTTCCTCACACACACTCAGTCCTCCTCTGTTCCCACAATCCCCTCACTGCTCTCTGAACACACCCTGATCACTCTCTGAACACACCCTAATCACACTCTGATCACACCTTGATCACACTCTGATCACACCTTGATCACACTCTGATCACACCTTGATCACACCTTGAACACACCTTGAACACACTCTGAATACACTTTATTTGTGCTTTATTTGGGTAACACTTTATTTGTGCATAAGACTGATATTACACTGTCATAAACATGTCATAATACCTGGTATGAACATGAAGGAGTCTGATGACTGGTGTCATGAAGTGTCAATCGGTTTGAATCGGCTTTCAACGCAAAGTTGTACTAAAAGTCCATTAAAAGTCTCAACTTTGCATTAAAATTGTCGTCATTTACCGAATGACAACACTCATAATCATTCTTGAAGACGCCTTCATGTTCCTAACCGGTGTTATGTAATGTTTATGACAGTGTTATGTCAGTCTTATGCACACCCCTTCAAATAAAGTGTTACCATGAAAGCCCAGAAAACATTCAGCAGTAACCAGAGTTTTGTGTGAAGAAGTAAATCTCACTGTGGATTTCTGAAGGCAGCTACACTTTGACAACTAAAAATATTGGTTGTTTAAAGTAACTCTTGTCAAACTGAATGGACAATGTTTGACACTACATAACATTGTCAAACAATAGATTCTAGATTCACTGTTTCAGACCTGGATCCGGTTCTTCTTCATCACATCTCCCAGCTCTTCCAGTAAAATGTTGTCTCTGTTGTTATTTTTGCAGCTGATTGCGGTTCAGGCAGACAGTTAATTTAATCAGGGAAAATTGCAGTTTGCCTTGGGTTCCTGCAAATGGGTTTAATCTTACAGTTCTAATCAGCTAAGTGAGTCTTTGTAAACCGTCTTTGCATGATTGTGAATGTAAAGCAGAATATAAGAAGGAAATAGTGGAGAGGATTCACCAAACGACCGTTTTTAAATCACTCTGACCCAGCAGAGAGTGTGCAGCACTTTAATCAGGTCTTCAGCATTTAAAATAAATGAACTGGTGTTGATTTAGATCCAAACCACAGCAGCAGCACAGAGGACCATACATACCTGACAAATAGCATGAAAAATTAAAGAAAGAGGAGAAAATAGCAGAAAATGTGAAGATGTACCCAGAGACTAAACGCTCCAGATCATTTAACAATCCCTCATCTCTCCGAGCCTTTGAGTAAAAATCGTTTATCTTTATCTGCTGCGTTCAACACAGTTTAACCAAATATACACTGTTTAAGTCGACAATAATTATGTCAGTTTGTTGCATTATTTTGTAAAACAAAGAGTGGAATAACTCAATCTCTCCTGCCGAATCCCAGCAGAGAGGCTTGTTGTGGAGGAACTCTCAGAAGTTCTAATGAGCTGCATTAAACATGAAGAAACTCGTTCCTCTGTGGACTGTTTTCTCAAAAATACATTTTCATTCTTATTCTCATGCTGAGATCTTCACATGTTTTGTTTGGACCCAACAGGAGCCTAAAAGCAACAGATATCCCTAAAGCTGACAGTCCTTGTCAAATACTAGCTGAACACAAGCAGTCGTGGCACCGAGCCGCTGGAAGCTGGTTCTACTGTCTGCAGGTATCAATGATGGATGAATGTTTATATCTAAGAGTTAAGAAAAAAAGTTGATCAAAAATCAGTTTTCACTTGTAAGTGAACAACACAGGAAGCAAAGAAATAAAAAAAACCAAAACAACGTATGCCACTAATTTTTCTTCTTCTGCCCTATTTCACTTGGCGCCGTGACCCAGTTGGTTTCTCTGCTGCGTCCTCAAGGCGGTCATGCAGCGCTGCGGGGCCCACACCGCTCCACAAACACAAACTCATCCCGCTTTGTTTGCTGCTCTTCCTGCTTCCCATCTGCATAAACACCGGATGGCTTCCATCCAGCAGATGGAGAGATGCAGTGAATCCCTCTATCCACTCAGCTTCAGTGAGTAACCAGATTAAATTTCACTTTACCATTTGTGTGCTTTTAAAGTTTTGTTTGTTTTTAAACAAAATCCTTCATTTAATATTAACTGTGTTGTACTCTAATTATTTTAACAATAGATTTGCTCGTCTTTTTTCAGTTTTCATCCAAAGCTCATCATGCGTCCCACCTTGAAGCCCATCTTGCCCTTCTTGCAGCAGAGGCAGGCCAGCATGAGGAAGACGAAGGTGAAGAGCCCCGAGAAGGAGATGGCCACCACAGCCAGAGAAGACGACCAGGAGAGCTCGCTCAGTGGAGCGCCATCTGCAGGACACAGAGAGCAAAGAACAATGTCAGCTGCTGAACTGATAATCTGATAAGGTGCGTGTTGGAGCGTGTTGTAATTTATATCAGCAGCAACACTAAAAAGCATTAAAAACTGAGGGTTTTCTGTTGCCTTTTTGATGAATGTTCTGCTGTAGAGACGTTTGCATGTTTGGTTTAAAACCTAGAATCTTGCTTGTGTTGGGAATGAAATACTTTGAGACAATATAGTCCTGCAGATTTTACTCGCAGAATAATAAAGTTGAATAAAAGCTCAGCCCCATAACGCAGGCGGCACATTTTCTGCTCCACCTTGCTTTTTTATTAAAATTTTATTTAGGGAGCCCAGAAGTGATTTTCTTATAAATACATTTCTCTAAAATTCATCTGTTTCCTCCCACCCCCAAAAAATGATGTTCAGACAGAATACATTAGGAATTTATGACGTTGTGAATAAAGTTTAAGGATATTTTTGTGTCACTGCAACACTGCAGTGGCCCAGAAACACACTTACACTGTGAAACGCCGGCCTGAGAACACCCGGACCTTCACTTGAATTTAAACTTTTTAAGTATGTTCCGCTAGGCTTTTTCATAAGAATCCAACAGACCTGACAGTGCTGCACCAAGAGAATTAAGATGGAAACTGAAGGAGTCCTGGTTCAATGAGGAACGTTACATCGAGTGAATGTTTGCAATATTTTAGCAACAGGGTTTGAATCAAGACCGCTGGTGTTTCTGAATGGAGTGGGCATGTTCTCCCTGTCAATGTGTGGGTTCTTTATGGGAAGTCATACACCAGACAAAAATATGAAGAAAACAATGGATTATTGGTCTGAACCTAAACTTTAAGGTTATTTCTATTTTTATGAATGACATGAAAGCAGAGTAGTAATTCCTGCGGAGCTTTAATTTTGAAATATGAAGCTGAAATTAAAGAAATAATCACAGAAGAAGAGCAAACAGAAACAATAATTTACAACAAACCCCGACGGTTTCAGAATCACAGAAACCATTGGGAATGTTTAACCCCCCCCCAAAAAATAATAAAAAACCCCCACACAATTTAAGAAAAGAAATTCTCCACTAAGAATCAAACACAGCAAAGGCCGTGATCCACAAAAATAGAGGTTCATTCAATGATGTCAATGCATCTTTGAGACAAATGATCTGTAGTTTATATAAGTCTTTTTTTTAGAGATTTCAGGCTCCCTTCCAGAGCACAAAGGATGAGCTGTTGTGACAGTCAAGCTGTCCAGATGTAAAGCCAGCAGAGAGCAGCAAAAACAAGAGTTTTTTTCTCGTTTCTGGTGCAAATATCTTCACACACTCAAAACAAGACAAAACTAACTTATAAATAACTTTCTTTTTTACAAGCTAGAAGAGCTTTTATAGTTATTTTCCCTTCTTGTTGCACTGGCAGATTATTTAACTTATAAAAAGACATTTTTCCATGTAATAAGTGAAAAAAAATTGCCAGAGGAAGTAGCAATTTCTCATGTAAGTTCCTATATTGCTCAAAAGTATATTAGTTTGTGTATTACTACATCTCAAGCAGGCCAATATATTTGAACTAAAATTAGACAAAAAATAATTTTGCAAAGATTAAGTTACAAAAAGTGTAGAAGTTTTTTTTGTTTGTTTCAGTGAAATGTAAATAAATGTATGCAACTATACAGAATATTGGTGGCTAATTTTCTGGCTGCATGGAAGATATTTGAAGGTTTAAGGAGACAAAATATTGAGAGAACAAAATTATTGATTTAAGCTATACTTTCACAAACTGAGCAAATGTTGAAAATATTAATTTAGCTTGCGGCTTCACCAGTATTGTGCGTTTTAGGATTTATAGAACAAAAAAAATGCATTAAAAGTTTTATTTTTATTTTATTTTTTTGGCTTTTTAAATATATATAAATATTGCATTTTTGCTTTTTTTTTTTTTTTTTTTTAAATGTAGTGCTTTCTGTTTTAAATTACAGATGAAAGAATCTGGCTGTGATTTGATGGATGTGCAGCCTTTCGTTTGCATTCAGCAAAGTCTTCGGGGCAGCGAGCGTCGCTGGAGGAAAAACCAAGGAGCCCTGGAGTTAAATCCGAAGTGAGACATAGAGGTAAACAACATAAAGGTTTAATGCATTTGAAGAATCACATTTGTTCTCCCAGTCGAGCCGTTTCTATTGGACCGTTTCCCGTTTTCCATCCCATCGAGTCCCTTTGACCAACAACCATGAAGCAGAAAGCTGACCGCCGGGGAGAGGGGACAGGGCTTAGAGCGTCTCGTCCCGCATCCCACTTGCAGCATCACTACAGCTTTCATTTCCCTCACTTTCCGACGGCTACCCGAAATGCAAATGGTTACCATGGAAACAGAAAGCCAAGCAGGATTGCTTTTAGCTGTAAATCTCTCACATTGATTCTGCCAACAGCCCTGCCACCCAGCTGCGCGCGCACACACACACACACACACACACACACACACACACACACACACACACACACACTTGGTGCTGCTGATCCTCTACATTCTGGTGCAACTTGCTCTCATGACCATCCAGCATTCAAGCTCTTAGTTTAATTGGAAAGAGAGTAAACACTGTTGTATAAAGAGGCTGCTTGGCACAAGTAAGAGGAAATTATAGTAGAGAAATAATAACAACAATGACAAAAACATGCTCAGTTTAACTGAAACAAATGGTCAGATCTGGGCATTTTGAGATGTTATTTCACCTAGTGCTACATTCACATTTGTGTCCTCCTGCGTTCATAAAGTGCAACATGAAGTCGTGTGCAGCTCTATATGAGGAATTATCTGGAGCGCTGAAATGCTACATAATGCCATTCATATTTAATTACTCGTTTGTCAGGGGGATAATTATGGAGAGCCGAGGATATTCTTACTAAGTTGTGGTTTATGTAAAACTCCCACGCTTCCCACCTCACCCAGCAGCAGAAAACACAGCCTGATTGTGCGAGTACTATTAATATTTAAAGAAGCAGCCGCGGTGCGTGTGCAGGAAAGCTTTTAAATCCTGGCACTATGTGAGTTTTTTGAGCAAATACAAGGGGCCAGAGAAACAGCTAACAGAAACGCGGCCTCGCAATCCGGTTTCAGGATTTTAGACAGACATAAAGAAGCACATTTTGGTGAAGTGGAAGGAAAATGAAAATGACGGCTTTCAAGATTTTTAGTCATGAATCAACAAAGTGAAGTCTGCAAATGAAATGGAGTGCGACCAATAGCTTCAGAAGTCCCCTGTTAAGTCAAGAGAGTTGTGTGATTTAATCATGAACACAGTGGAAAGGTCAGGAAGAGGCTGCTGGGAAGATTAATGGAGCTGGAAGAAAACCTGTTAGGCGGCAAAAGACTTGAGACCAGGGCAGAGACTCACCTCAGCAGAACCACAACCCGAAACATCGGATGTTTACTTGATTTGTTATATTGATTAATCAAATGTTGTGCTTTTGAAGTTTTAATTTGTGGAAAATCTGGATTTTTTTTTTCCCACCAATGCCCTTCTTCAGTCCAGAGTGACTTAAGTTTTCCCAAGACCTACCATCTTTTTTTTTTTTTTTACAGCTTGAACGATTGAAATAAGAGCCAGTTTTTTAAAGATATTTTCTGTCATTAAAAAAAATATAAAGGAAAAACGTGAGGGTGAAAAAAACCGATTAAGATTGGAATTTTAGATAAAAAAAAAATTTTTTTAATTTTATTTTTAAGCCATATTCAGCCAGCTAGACTCAATACAAGCCACACTTTTCAGATCCTAATTTGTAAAAAAAAAGAAAAAAAGAGAGAGAGAAAATCCATTACCTACTAATTGTACAACTTGGTGTCATATAAAGTCTACTACATAATTTACGGAAGTTGTTTGCAAAAAAACATCAAAGTGGCATAAAAATGTTACTTTGAATACTATACCTAATATTTTTCAACACTTTGTTACCCTTTAATTTGTTTATTTTTAAAGGTTTTTGTGGCTCTAGTGGCTTTTATTCAACAGTAGATTGAAATGAATAAGAGGAGAAGGAGAGAATTGTTTTGGGAACTTATCCTTGTATAACTTAACCATGTGATTCTCCTCCCCTTTATTGTATCTTTATTACTGAGAACAAAAGCAATTCACCACAGTGCAAGACGCTGCACCTGACCCAGATTTCTTGAAAAAACAAATCTTGATATAGATATGCAATTTTAAGTCCTGTACCACTAAATTCCACTTAGTTGTACACCTGTTTAAATTACATTTTCTATACTTTTTGCAGTCTGTACAACAAGGACAGTAGAGGGTAAAATCCTTTGCCTGGCTAAGATGGTTGCAGCAGTGACGGGAAATAGGAAGGACATCAGTTTAAGGCTGATTCATCCAGATGAAGAGGCCACAGAGGTAAAGCAAACAGATGCAGCAGAAAGCTGACGCCAGCAGTTCCTATTTGAGGAGAGCGAAGAAGGAAATGAAAGAAGGAAAATTAATGTGAGGAACTGGAGCAGCGGCACCAGAACAACTCAGAGGCCCGACGCAACCCAAACAGTCATCAATGATCCAATAACCCACCAACAAATACTGTACCTCTTCACTGCGCTTTTTCCTGCAGATGTGGAAAATTCGCGCGGCCGACTGCCAATTCAAATTAAACCGAGAAGGTTCAGCCCTCTTAATGAGACAAAATCCAACGAGACAAATGCATCTGCTGAAGGACACGCACTCAAACACACAACGTGTTTTTGGAGATGCTGCGTTTCCTCCACCAGTGGTACGAGCGACACGACGCTTCTGGCCTCGAGCCATTTTTCATCTCCCAAGGCAGAAAAGCTGGTGCATCACCGACGACTGGAAAGATGAAAAAGGGGAGAGACGACAAGAAGACAGAAGAATTCAAGAAAGCCGCAAAGAGCTCCAATCTCTGCAGCACTCAGAGCTGCTGCCGCTTCGCCTTCCGTGCCGGGGGGAGTCCAACTGAGGCGATCCGACAGGTTCACGTGTTTGTTCTGGTGGAGCAGGACAAGAAGAGGGAAAAACAGTCTGTGGGGATTTCTGCAGCCAGATGAGAGCTCTGTCCTGTGCTTCTGCCTGAAAACGCCATTCAGTGTAACTTTTTATGGGCTAAATATCTTTTTGTCAGGTCAAAAAGGGACCCAAAGCTTCACTGCAGTCAGCTTAGATTAGGTCAGGCTGGTAACCTGGAAACTTCACGTCACTGTTTTCACAGACATGATTTAAGTGTAACCTGCAAAGGTCTACAGCATCCTGATGGTTAACAATCTTACATTTCATGTCATCTAGTCGCAAAAGAAATGAAAATGTCAACCTTCTTGTGACAAAAAATCGTTATATATAACACTATAGTGTGCTGTTTTCTATAGTGAAATGTAATCTATTGGATAAACCACTGGCTCTGTCTGCTACAGAAAAGACTCACTTAAGATCCAAACGGTCCCTTTTACAGCATTTCATAACAGCGCAGAAAACTCTTCCTACACATTTTTTTTTCTCAGACTGAAGAAAGTGATGATCAGAAACATTTTAATGGCTTTTGTCAGTTGCAAGTGATGCGATATATAAAAATGATTTTGTTTTTTTGCATGCGCTTTGTGATCTCGTTAACGCTTTTTTTAAAAATAAAATTTATTCGAACATGATACAAGTATAAAAACAGAATAGTGCACAGCAACAAGAAGTGTTTAAAAAAGAAGAAAGATACAGTTTTTTTGTCTCAGTTAACATATGCTCAAAATGGGGTAGGAAGAAGTGAGAACTTATTAACTCCTACCCCCTAAACACATGAAAACATTACAGTCCTACTGTCATTAAAAAAATCAATGTCAAATTCTTCCTACTCAAAGTCAAAGTGGCAGTCAACAGTTACTAATATTTTCATATACATTTTCCCTTTTTATTGCTTGTGAGTCTTTCCAAACCCTTCCACCAAATTGTTATCTTCAATACACACATTATTGCTTTCTCTCACCCAAATGTCTACATCTGTTGAAAATGACCTCCTTGTATTTTCTTTTGAATTGTATTAAACGATTGCTTTGTTTTAAATCTTCATTTAACTTGTTCCATATCTTTACATCCTTAACTGAAATGCAAAAGCTTTTAATTGTTGTTCGCAAACTGCAGATCTTTAAGTTTGAGTGACCCCTTAAGTTATACCCCCCTTCTCTTTCGGAAAACATGCTCTGTATGTGCTGAGGTAGCAGCTTTTTTGATACTTTGAACATAAATTGTGCCATTTTAAATTCTACAAGCTCGTCAAATTTGAGAATTCTGGATTTTATGAAGAGTGGGTTTGTGTGCTCATAATAACCAACATTATGGAAAATTCTAATGGCTCGTTTCTGTAGGATGGTTACCAAATCTAAAGAGCTCTTGTAATTAACTCCCCGCACTTCACAGCAATATGATAGATGTGGTAAAATCAGAGAGTTATATAGAATATGAAGTGATTTAGCATTCAGTACATGTCTAGCTCTAGCCAGTATGGATGTGCTTCTACTGAGTTTACTCTGTAAATGTTTAATATGAGGTTTCCAACTAATTTTGTCATCTATTATTACACCAAGGAACTTATTAGCAAAAACCCTTTCTAGGGTTACGTCCTCTATTTGAACTTGGATTTCAGTATTTTTGTAACAGTTCCCAAAAACCATGATTTTAGTCTTGTCCAAATTTAGTGATAATTTATTATTGTCAAACCATATCTTTAACTTACTGATCTCTGAGGTGACTGTTGAGAGAAGATGCTCTACTACAGAAATGCAGTTGATTAGGTAACAAGCTACAATGTAATGTTGAAATGCATGATGGTGTTTTGGACAAAGATTTCTAGTGGAAGAAAGTGTCCCTTCTGGGTGATGGAGATTTGATCTACATTTACAGTTCGCACACATAAATAAAGGCTCATAAATCAGAGTTGGTACATTTTACTGCTTCTGCTCTGTAGCTCCAGTCATGAAAACATCAAAGACGCACAAATTGCTGCTCCCGGCCCCGCGTGGAACAAACTGAGAAGTCATTTAAAATTTAAAAATCTTTTCAGGGCTGTTAGCTTTGTTTTTTTGTTTTTTTTTAAATCCGTCGCTTTGAGTCAAATATGTCATGTTGTCCTGTAGCTAATCACATCTGTCGCGTTCTGTCTCTGAAATGTCAGACTTGCCCTCTGAAGTTAAGTAAACTCTCCAGGACGGACAAAGAGGAAGAAGAGCGTCCCGTCACCATCGGCGGTAAGTGGATCACGCTTCTGTGGGCTAAGCGTTTTGTGTTTGAAATGTTCAAATGAAATCTGAAAAGTGAAAGGGTGCATTTCAGAAGCCTGAAAGCGACCGTGCTCTCACGTTTCTGACCCAGTGACACACAACACGGCAGCCATGTTTTCCGAGGAACAGGAAGTCGGCTGCACAGGTAGAATTGGGCTAGTGCGTCAGTCCGTCACATCACGGGACAAAACGGACAGCAGCGCGACCGTTTCATCCACTTGGATCAGCCGAGCTCTTCAGACGCAACGTCATCCTTCATGCAGCCGCAGCTCAGCGCAGACAGAAGTGAGAACTTCTGAAGGGCTGGACTGAATCCAGAGGAAGGTTCTGTAAAGTGATCCCAATTAGGGATGAAGGAAGCCGAACGAGCCAAGAGACTCATCTTAAGACGCGGCCCGGACAGGCGAGGTAACGTGATCGGCATCATGAAGCCGCTGAAAGGATCGAAAATATCTTTATAGCAGGAATCATTAAAGTTACCGAGGATTAAGGAGAAGAAATGAAAGGATTTCTGTTGGTTCGTAACGTGAAGATGAACAAGACAGAAATCACAAAGAGAATGCAAGAAAAGGATTTCAGTCAAGATGCAGATTTGGCTGATGGCAGCTTTAAAGGTCAGCCTCTTCCTCTCGCACTTCCAACTGAGGACAACTCTACTGGCTCATGTTGTTTCACACAGCTGGAAGTTGCTGCTTGTTACTTAATGAGCATCGAGAAGTAGGCAATATTTTACTCAAACCAAACTTGAAGGCATGTTGAGCACCAAGGGAAATATTTTTTTTGAATCTTCACTGTGGGATTCTGGAGCAGGTAATGGCTTCACCCGTCCATCAGTTATCGCCTTGGGAACACGTCCTGTGTCCTGAGGGACTGACGGAGAATCAAACAGGTCATCAGAAAACCTGGAGATGATTCAGTTTTTATAGTTTTTAGCTCTGTGACATAAACAGAACCGTCAGAAATATTACTTTATTGATCAAATCAAATCATAGCAGCTTTACCCGTATTGTGCCAAATTCCATCAATGTGAATTTTTTTTTAATGTTATTTAATTTCAAGAAACACTCGCTTGAATACAGAATATTCATTAATATTTCAGCAGTTTTTTGTATGGGTTTTATCAATATATTCTGCCACAGCAGCTTTTTGAAGATATTTATGATTCTGATGTGGCCCAAAAGGAAAATGGTTAGACCTGTCAGCATACTTACTGCAATGAACAATAACATTGTTGTTTTAAGACCGTAACAGTAGTAATAGCATAAAAATGCAAGAGCATATTCTCATATATCAACAGCCTTTAAATTCTAATGAACTTTTACACACTGGAACCAGGAGACATTTTGAAAGTCCATGATAAATAATGAAAGCAACAAATAAAATGAATTATGGAGTCTGTAAGCAAAATTGTCTTTTAAAAAAAGAGAAAGAGACTGGATACCTGTATCGGTCAGTTTTTGGTAAAAAAGAGAAACACGATATATCAAGCAAATGAAAATGATTGAGTTTCTTTTAATTTATCACATGGTTAACTGATTTATTGTTTAGTGTGACTGGCCTACCTGTGGTGTAGCATGTTTCTCTGCAGCAGTGCTGTGATTACTGTCAAAGACTCTGTGTGTTTTAGACCTAAACTCAGCAAGTGGTCCAAAACAAACAAGCAAAAAGAATAAATAAATATTTTTTCTTAATTTTTTTCTTCATGTTGACATGCACACATACTTTAAGGCCTCCCTCGTGTGTGTGTGTGCATGTGTGTGTCAACAATTCAGCGAAAGAGTGGTCTGCAGGATCAGCAGACAAGCCCCACTTTGATTGTTTCTTTGAGCTAATGGAGTGGAAAAAGGCTGTGCAAGTGTCCTGGGTAGGTTTTACTGCTAAAGTAGTCCAGCTTTATGCCTTTACTCTTAAAAAAAATCCCCCTCCTGAATACAAAGTGAAAGAAGAAAATAAAAGACCTGAAGGTTGTAAACAGAAGATAAGGAACGGATACAATCGATACAAGCTCCTCGCTGCGATGTCTGCGTGAGCGTATCTGTGCGCCAAAGCGGTGACAGAGATAAAGCTTCAGCTCTCACAGCCAGAACAGACGCAACGTCACAAACGCTGGCAGAGGCCGGATAAATCACTGCTCCCCTCCCGTCCTCTTCCAGCCCGATGCTGCTGCTGCTGCTGCTGCTGACACCACACTTTCTACCGGGGACGGAGGCCGGGCCTGACAACGAGAGGAGTCATCATCCCCGAAGAAATCACACAGATGCAGAATGTGATGGTGACAGGAGGGGAAACAGATGGACAGAGGTGGCTAATCCAGCTTGATTGGGTTCAAACAGCACGTGAAATGGACAACGCCGACGGTCTGACGGTGAAGTTGTGTCAGAGGTCAAAGTGCGAGGCGATCTGGTCGCTCGCAGGAATGACGGCGACGCTCACACTTCCGCAGGCAAACAAACGACACCGACAGCAATCTGGACATCAACAACGACCGGATGTTCACAAACAGATGCCGCGGCGACTGACTCACGCAGAGTCAGTAAAAAAAATTAAAAAAGATGCAACGAATACATAAAAAAATCAGCTGGTTTCTATGGCGACGTCTTCCTTGAAATCCAGTTCAGACTCATTCAAATGCTCGCAAAGGCCGAGCCAGGAAGAAAAGAAAAACAACCGAGCTCTGACAACAGGAAGAAAATCAAGTATTTTCCCTTCACTCAGACGCTGAACAAAAAAATACTGATGAAATGTTTTTATGAACACTTCCAGGAGGCGTAATTACCACTTCGAAGGGTTTTTCATTATTATTTTCACTGCAGAAAATCGGCCTCACAGTCTCTGAACAATAAGTGAGTCAAAGCCAAAATAGTATGTTTGTCTTTCGTTCCTTTCTTTTCTTCCCCGAAAATCACTGTAAGACATTAGAAATTAGCTTGTGAAGCCCTGTTGCTCTAAATAAGTCTTTAAATAAATGTAACTTTATTTGCACACAATAAATTTGACTGATGGAATCATTCTTATTACAAGGAACATACAGAACCGTGTCCTGTCTACAAGTGTGTGGAAATGAAGAGAAATAAGTGGAACCTGTGCTTTTTTAACAAATCACAATGGGCATTTTAGGATCCATGGCAAGATAATAATAAAAAAACATCACACCTAGTAACATCGATTAGACAGCTGACAAGTTGTGATTAATTTTGACAGCTTAAACCGCAGTAAAAAAAAACTAACCACAGTTTATATTTTCTGACAGCTCTTCTCCAATACACAATTTGTTTTTCCTAATGGCAAATAAACTCCTTCCAAATAAATGCTTTTTTCCTACTCACAAAATACCAAGATTTATAGTTTATAAGGGAAAAATCATCCATTACTGATATTATTTTAAATATTTTCACTCAGACATTTTTTATGGAGAGGTCTGTTCCCTGAGCTGTCAACAAATGTTAATACTCCACTGATGCCTTTTTCTGCAGAAACAGTTTCACCTCAGATATTTGTGTGTTTGCTGAAGCTGCAAATTCAAAGGTGATAAAAAGGCAGTGTTACGAAAAATCGACTGCTTTGAGCTTCGTGGCATGTTATAAAGTTATTCCCTCATTGAAAACAAACCTGGACTGTTGCCTTGATTCTAACATGAGAAATATGTTAATCACTCAGCTCCTTCAGACTAGCAGCAGCAATTAGCAAACATCTGGTGGAACTATGCATCAGCTGAGCTCATTTTATGAGCCATTTCTCAGAGTACAAATGCTTTTAAAGGGTTAGGTGGAGGTGGAGTTTAACAAAGAGCAGGAGATTTTAAAGAGACAGAGGCCCAATTTCAAGCCGTTAAATCACAAAGTCAAATGTCACAGTTGATATTTGTAGCATTTTTTTTAAACAACTGAAGGTAACACAGTTACTTTATACAACTATATGAAAATTTATAAATCTATAGTGAGGCTGGAAAATGCATAATAGTGCCCCTTAAATCCAATAAATATTCCAACTATTCAGAAGCCCAAAAACCTTCTTGAGCAGATCAAAAGATTAGATAAACAAAATAAACCTTTTCATGTCTATCTAAAAAAAAACCTTCATTTTGTCAGTTTTCCATAGATTCCTCACAATCATGTCATTTTACATTCACCTCTCCTCTAAATGTCTTCACCTTTCTTTCTTCCAGCTGGGCATTTTGCAGCTCTCCTCATCCTGCTGCTCTTTAGCGGCTACAGTGTGGATGCTGCACTAAACGATGCTGAGCATTAGTGACTCATGTGGGAGTTGGGCCTTCCCTGCTTGCTGCATCAGGCGGCCCACGTACAGGAAACTAAATTACACAGGAAGCTGGGATCCTGAGCTCCCAACATGGAGCGGGGCAGGAACATGGGTCCCTGGAGTCGCCATGTTTTCCACGCTGTTTGACAGCAGAAATGAAAGAGGGGGGGCGGCAGAGTGGTGGGGGGGGGGTATACCCTCGTCTATCTGCCCCAACAAAGGCTTGGCTCTTACTAAAGTCCATCTCCCCTTCCTGAGGCTGGGTTCCCTCTGTCGGCTCACCTGCACCGTCTAGCACAGACTACACTTTATCTCTGTCCAACTGAGTTTCACCTTCTTTACTTTTCCTGAAATGCTCCCTCCCTTTCATAGTTCACCTAGTTTCTCTTTCACTCTTTCCCAGGGGGTTGGTAAAGTTTTGAACGAGCTCCACCTTAAAAGCAGTGGATTGGATGCTCTGCGCTGCGTCCAACCGTAACTTTCTGATTGATAGACTGGAAAGATTAGAGTGTTTTGGTACTGAGGTAATCTGCTTCAGAACACCCGGATTAAGTCGTGTCATTAAAGAAATCCGAATAAGCAAAGATCATCAGTGGGCTTACTCAAGGCTGTACTTTCAAAATCCAAGGTTAGAAGTCGGCACTCAAACAGATGCTGAATGAGATAAAGCGAGGAATCCGAGGCACCATCTTTGAAAACATTGGTGAAATGAAGTTTCCCTTGTCAAAACCAGACACAGAAAAACTGGTGGATGCGTCTGTCTTTGCAAACAGAAAGCAAAGAGGAAAAAAAACAATCATGCAGCTGTAGCTCATCCGAAATGCTGATGGGAAGATCTGTGGTCAGCAGATCAAGGTTTGGCTCAAAGCTGTTAGCAATCCTGTCATTTCTCTCTTTTGATGCCCGACTTGTTGCTCATCACATGAGCTTCAGTTTACTCTTTAATATTTAAACCAAAGCTGTGGAGAGCATCTGACTGTGTGTGACAACGCCGTGATCTCTGTGTGCGTGTGTGATCCATTAAAAGGTCAAAACACAAAGAGAAGCAGCAGCGCGATCTGTTCCCTCTGACCTCCCATCACAGAGAAAACATAAAGGCCAGTCCTTTGTGTTTACTCTCCTTTCATTCCCATCCTGAAATAGCTTTTCTTCTGGGACGATGGGATTTTATAGTATGAACGCATGCAAGTGGGTTTGTTTCTGTGCTTTTGTTCTCTGAGATTAGGAGCAGTTAATGATTCACAACAAACTATTAAGATTGGAAAAAAATGATTTTATACGGTTGTTGCTTATTGAAGCCAAAACTGCAAAGCTGTGCTTGAAAAGGGGAATTTTAGTAGCTTGTTGGTTTTCGAATGGGTTATGCTCAACATCAGATATCAGGAAAAGACGTGTAGAAGCAACTGGTGCTGCTCATCGCCCTTTACAGGGATCGTCAAGTTATTTTAATGCTATCAGAACTAAATCACTCCGTACAGAGGGTCATTATTCACATCTTTATTCATCTACTATTTACGCCTTGTAAGCTTAGTGCAGAATGTTAATGTTTCTCTTTCCCTAGCAGGTTCAATCTGCCCCACAAAGCAGCTTTCAGGTCATGTAGCGACCAAGATAGTAACAACAGCCGTAAAAAAAACAACAACTTTATTTATGGTTTTTAATATTTTACTATATATTCAAATATTAACCACTTTTGTGAGTTATGAATGAAATAAATGTTACACCAAAATTAACTGCTTTCCCAATAGCTACACAAACCGGGTCATGAAATGATGAAGCAATGTGGGACAGAAGAGAAGTCTGAAGCTCTTCAACCAGAAAACAACAGCTGAGTTCCTCTGGCTGAAGGAGTTTGAATCATGGGGTCTGTTTGGTTTTCCCACAAACAACTTTTCCAGTTTGACCTCATCTCTGTGAGGCAATTTGAACAGATTTAGAACCAGGTAAAGGCCAGATCGTTTTTAATATGTGCCGAGATGTAAAATCCTTTAACTATGAGAGGATGTGTTTTGCTTTGCTCTTTAGAACAGTGATTATTGTAAATGTGTGTACATCTTTAAATGTCTATAATTTGTCACGGCTTAGTCTGATATTTAATCTCTAATGGCATCAGGACTTTACCCGTGAAGGAACTCAAGTTTCAATAAAGGAAATCTACTGTAAACGGCCTAAATCATCTGCAATAATGCAGGTAATTGTCCCTAAAATTCCCAAGAAAATTGGGATGGATCACCTTTTGAGTCCCTATTAGCGTTTCCGCAGCATCATCACATTTGTCACAGAGGGAGGCAGCTCGTGCAAACGCCTTTTCTAGATCTTGTAATACGCAGCGAGCAGCTTCACTGAGCAGAGTAATTGTCAAGATGTCATCTAGAGAATATCACTCGGTCTGTGTGAAAGCTTGGCATTTATCACGTCCCTGTAGCTGGAGCAGCAGCAACACACACACACACACACACACACACACACACACACACACACACACACACACACACACACACACACACACACACACACGCACACAAAGGGGGATTGTGGTCCTCTGAAGCTTGCAGCTCGTGTGTCGCTGCAGCGAAGCGTGAAAATATAACAAGAGCTCATGTAGGTGCAGCACCATTAAGCGTGCGCGTCTAGATTGCATTAAAGTGGAAGAACAGGGAAAAGGCCTGATGACGCCGCGTAACGCAGACCGGAGGAAGATATGCAAGACGGCGCACCTGAACAAACCTGGCAGAACAGAACGAAGTGGAAAGCCGTCCTGCTGTTTGAGGTTGTATCTGGATGAATCATCTCAGCTGCTGAGTCTTAATGACTTGGAAAACACATCCCACCACAGATCAGATGGTGGAGATGGTTACGCTTCCCTCTCTGCTCTGACCCGCCTCTCCATCGCCCCTCTCCTCCCGGTTCCGACCCCCTCAGACTCTGAGTGCAGCTGAATCTTTACAGTCAGCTGGATCACAACAAATCTCTCCGTTGCTGCCGGCTCTCAGCTCTCAGACACATCACATCTCGAATATCAAGCGAGAGAGACATTGCGTAACACTCTTCACGCACTCTTTGTGGTCATTAGCGGGGCAATAATGTAAAGCATCGTGTAGCACCACAGATAGAGCCACTCGGAGGCTGCAGCCGGGGTTTGAAACAAAAAGAATGGCTGTTGATTGATAGAGTGAAGCTGCATCAATGAGGACATCCAGATAATTAGAACCTGTACCTCTGTAGCTCGTGGTGCAGCACTTATGAGCTCTGACTTTAATCTCACAGCTCAGTTAATAAACTTGTGTTACAAGCTTATCGCATACATAGGAGTGGATGATAGAATTAGAATTGAATCGCGATATTTCGTGGTGCTATTCCGATAACGATAAAAATGGAGAAAATAGTTGACAAATTTTGTTTGTTTTTAACACCATTACTTAAATGTAGTGAGATAATGATGATTCAAAAGTCCTATCATGATCAGAAATGTTTCTGGATAATTGTTAATAGCCTCCACTGCAAGCATCTCTTGAACATAATTGCACTTTTGTACTGCAGATGAGCAACAGGCTGGTCAATAGATTAACATGAACTCCATTGTTCATAAGCTGTATTCTACCTCTGGTGTCTTTCACAAGGAAAGTGTCTCCAACATTTTACTTAGCATAAAAGAGAACAAACGCTGGATGGATCCAAGCTTATTTCCAAGGAAATAGATGGAACATCAAAAATCAAACTAAAATATATATTAAAAAAAAACCTTGGAGTTTTCTTTCTAGGTCCTGAAAATTGTTTCACAAAACGTCTCAGTCCAAACTTTTTGAGAACGGACTTTTTTAGCCCAAAATTCTGAACTGTTTTCCGATGTTTAGTTAAAGTTTAAAACATGTGGTCAAGATGGACGTCTACACCAGTTAACTTCAGCTACAGGCATACATCAAATATCTTGCTAATTTTGATTTCCTATGTTTCTTGAGAATTATGTGTGGGCTCCACAATAACCACAACCAGATTTGAAGATTATTTCTTTCGGAATATGATTAAATTAAACTTTTTAGGCGATTGTGTATTTATCTGCACAGCTTATACCTCTCTAGCCCATCATGTTATATCATTTTTCACTCAGTTGAACCACAGATTTCTACTTTATAATGTAGAAATGCATAATGTCCTGGTTAGCCAACAATCTACTCAGAAGAGACAAACGCAAAGATGAAACTTTAAAGTAATTAATAATTACAGTTTAGATTATGTCTTGGAGAATATTTAAAAGATAGAAGAGATATGGAGGCATGAATTTATCTAACGACAGGGAAAAAAAACGGGCTTATATAAATACAAAGTTCAGTTTTAAACAATATTTTAACTCAGTTTACAAGACCATAATCTTCTTCACTATAGAAGTTGAACATTGAACTTGATTCGTGTCACGCTGTGATTCAAGGCCTTATAATGTAAAGCAGCAAAGCAACAGTTTCAGTCTTTACTTGAATAGTTTTGCTTTCTTTTCAGTAGCTGTTTTTTTTCACTCCAAATATATAATTTAAACAACAAATGAAGAGGAAAAAGGAAACAGAGTTGTGATGTATAAATAAGACCCGACTTGAGTTCACTTCATAGAATCCAGCTGAAAGGAAAAGCTGTTGGTGTTGCTTTAATGCTGTTCAGTCTTCAGCATTGAGAGCCGCTGCATCTCAGTGGTATCTGCAGGATGTTTGGCTTCAGATGAGAGGACTCTTCAGAAAGCAAAAGAAAAAAAAAGACAGCTGAGAGAAAAATCAGCAGCTGCCCTCTGCCATCGCTGCTAGATGTGGCCGACACTCGTTAGATGTGCACATTGAAAACATTCAGAGACTCTCGTCTCACCCTCAACACGACCTTCTCCACCTTCCACCCCCTTGCTAAGTGCTGCAGGTCACCTGGCGCCTTCGCCGCAGACAAGTAGAAAGCAGTTTCTGCTTCTGAGCCATTAGACTGAACAGGAAGAACTATTTGTTAGGAAGCATGGAGACGTGGGACGACTCTTGAACAATGTCGACGTTCGGCTGCTACCGTGTGAGTCTGTCGTCTGGCTGCCATTTTGTATTATGGCTAAAGAGGAGGAAGCAAACCTCCAATGCAGCAATTTTACAGGAAGTGAGGTGTTAAATGTAGGAGTTTGATTGGTTGATGATGTGTAGAAAGAAAGTGTTAAAGTGAATCATAAAATGGCTTGTGTAGGTATGCATGGCACGTTTGCTTTATATTTCATTACTAAAATAACTGTGAATGTTAACGCTACGGAAAAGTTAAGTTGTTTAGTTTTTTCCGCTGATGTGATTGGCCAATTTGAATTGAGAAGGCAGCGAAGGTCAGAGACTTTCAACGGTCGCCATTTTGAAACTTGCTGTTTTGTACAATGACTGGAAGACAAACCAACTTCTTTTTGCTCATCAGTCAAGTCTGATATATACACACTCCTTAATATTTGCACAACTGCTTTTTAAACTGCATGACTTCATTTTGGGTGTCCTTTTACAACTGTCTCACAATAGTTTACTTGAATTTTAGCTCATTCTTCTTAAACTGGTGTAACTGGTTTCTATAGAATTAGGATCTGGTTTTTGAGTCTTCAAAAACAAATTATTTGTTCACAACCCACTTATCACTAATTTACCTGCTGGCTTTAAGTCATTGTCCATTTGGAAAACCAATTTGGGTCAAACCTTTAACTTCTAGGCTGATGTCTTGATATGTTGCCTCAACATTTCCACATATAGAAGCGCACCGGTTCCTCCTGTCGAAAAGTCTCCACTACATGATGCTATAATTCCTGCTGGTAAGGAATTGTTAAGGCTTACAAGCTTCCCTGTCTTTACTCCAAATGTAATGATGGTCATCATTGCCAAACACTTCAAGTTTAGGTTTTACAAACCACAAGAAGATAAGAGGCCTTTGTCTCTGACTTCTTCATCAGTAAATGGTCATTAACTTTTGTTCTGGAGTAGATTCACATATTTCTCATCTCTTTCCCGAAGAATATGACAGACATGCCCATGCTTTTTATATTTCTGTATGATTGAAAAGTTGGGGGGAAAACAAACAAACAAACAAACAAAAACCTCAGCAGTCCTATCAGAAGAACATAGAAAACAGGCGCTATTTCGTCGTGTCTCCTTTGCATTTTCAATAAAACTTTTAATTGAATTTGAATAACAATAATTTGATCACCCTGTGAGAAAACGGTCTAATTAGGCTACATATTAGGTTTAACCTAAGGCGATTGAAAACGTGAAGGACAATCAGCGGCCTGAACCGCAGATGATGCTAAACCCGTCAGCAAAATGACCCTTGATGAAAAGGAAAACCCAATTAGCTTCCGTCTCGCTGCCGGTCGTTACAATCATTATCACAGACATTAAAAAGACCGGCGCGCATCATCCTGACCACCAGCCCAACGCGCTGCTGTGCGGCGGTGTTTTTCCTGAACGTCGCGCATAAAAGCAGCTTTTAACTAATCAAGTGTTTTCTCTCCAAAAACAGCGCAGAGAGAGAAAGAGAGAGAGAGAGAGAGAGAGAGAGAAGCGGCTCCTCACAGCTCGCGCCGTCCTTTCTAACCAATAATGAGAGATGCTGGCCACGTTTCTGATACACTTCCACCTTGATTATGCGCGATCACAGGGCGCGGCGGACGCCATCTAAAGTGGGCCCTCGCGCCCCCCTCCTGCGCTGCGCCTGCTTCAATCTCCGGTTGCCATGGCGACTCTTTTTAGTATATGAGGCTGCCTGATTTCAGTGTGCTGCTACGTGTGAGGTAGATTTATGCCTGAGGACGTTGTGTCTGAAGAGCCTCCAGCTGGAAAAATAAAAAATAAATAAATAAAAAAGTACATGATTTTAGTTGTTGCCGTTGGGAACAGGGATGACAACATGATGGACCGGCGGCTTTCTGCTGCTGGGATCTGGTGACATGATCATGAGCAGGGGAGTGGGTGCATGCTGTGCCTAATGGATGAGGTAAATGTCTCCTCCATGCAGCACAACATTTACCAAAAATAGCTTCCTTTTATGTTCACATGAAGACTTCATGGTTGTCTCTTACGTAACCTGTGCCTGAACTGGGACAGCGTTCACTGCTGGGTGTGATTCCTGCAGATACCAGTGGCCGTCGGATGGGAGGGAGGTTCGGTGTTTTGATCAGGGTTTAGGACAAACATTGATTGAGGAAAGTTGTTTGTCAGCTTTATTCATAAGTAAATAAACATGACCTTTTTTCCATTTGATCTTTGATTAAATTAAACAGGGCATCCCATTGACATTTTAGATCACATTTTGCAAGAGAGAAAGGTTTTGATAAAAATGAATAAATGAATTATGTAAAGGTTTGCTTAGGAGAAAAGCTTGCAGAAAAAAAATGAAGTTTCTGTTTCAGTTTTGAAGCTGCAGCTCAGCATGCAAAAATGCAAAAGTTTGCATTAATTTCTGATTGTTTGGATTCTGTTATTGTACATATTTGTACGGATCTGATTGATTGCCTTTATTTTTGATTTTTTTTGCCCATCTAGGCTGTACCTCCTGCTCTCATTTGTCACTTCTTAATGGGCTTGTTTTTTAGTGTTTCTTTCTGAATTTCACTTATTGTTTTTGTGCATCTTGGGGTTTTTTTATTTTCTCTATATTTACTGTAGTTTCTGTATTTTTCCTAACACAGCCAAGCTTTCTTTGTTGCATCTCTTTCTGGTGTTTAATATTTAATTGTTTTGTCTCTTATTGTTATTTTTTTTCTCCTGCACCTTTTAGGTTTTCTATTTTTTAGATGCAAGTTCATGTATCTTTAGAAGAAGAGTTCTCAAAACTCTGCTCATTGAGTGTGTGTGTTTTTCGGTTTATCTTTATTCTGAGAATGACAGCCGTGCTCTTCTTGACTGTAACCATGTGCCTTTTTTCAACATTTAGTCCTCTTTATGACACTTATTTTCTCTCTTTTACGAGTTTGGATTTAATTTCTCTGCCCCATTTTCAGTCTTTCTGTGCTCATTCAAGTTTAAATCTTGCAAGAACATCAACTTCGGTTCACATGGCGTGAAAAACCTGCTGGTTCATTTATTACCTCTCATTTGGTCCTTGCCTTTAATTGCAAGTTTCTGAAGACAGGTTTTAATGTAGTACAGGAACTTCAATCCGATGCCATATTAAAAGAAGAATAATTGGGATGTATATGGTGTGTCAAGAACACAGTGGGCTCTTCGCTGAATGCGTGTTTAGAGAAAACATAAAAACCTCTAGAACCCTACGGATTCAGAATGAGATGTCAATGTAATTTACGTATTTTGAGTAAGGACTTCAGGCAACATGGTCAATTATTCTCAAAAGATGGAGGTATATTGAGGTTGTGTATGGGGGGGGGGGTGAGGTTGAGGAATATCAACCCCCCCTGGTCTTGTCGAATATTGCATGAGCTCATAAGATCAAAAGCAAGAAAGGGCCATCTTCTGAGACCAGAAACTGGAGCAAACATTCCCAGACAACATGAAAACACTTACACACACACACACACACACACACACACACACACACACACACACACACACACACACACACACACACACAC